>JACXGJ010012280.1:0-18236 GCA_016801105.1 Esox niger | reverse complement strand
CCTTGTCTTAGTAGGAACCACCCCTTATCTTAGTAGGAACCACCCCTTGTCTTAGTAGGAACCACCCCTTGTCTTTGTAGGGTGTACCCCTTGTCTTAGTAGGAACCAGCCCTTGTCTTAGTAGGGCGTACCCCTTGTCTTAGTAGGAACCAGCCCTTGTCTTAGTAAGGCGTACCCCTTGTCTTAGTAGGAACCACCCCTTGTCATGAGAAAATCAAACACTCAATACTGTCCTTCGGAGAAAACCCTACAGAGTAATACTCCCCCGTTTGAATCTTTCTATTTGTAGTTTCTACAGCATTTTTATAACAAAGGAGAATTGTAAAGTTACACCAAGCCCATTTCCCTTCCAGCTAGTTGAGAGTAGAGATGATGCAAACCTGCCATCGTTCCCAGAAATGTCTCTAACACAGCAGCCTGTGAGGAAAACGCCATGCTCCCAGTTCTATAGCGTTCTCCCTCTCTCTACCACTGGCTCCCTCAATACATTTCTACCACTTTCCCTTCTCTTTACCACTCTCTCTTCTTTCTACCAGTCCAACAAACCCTTGCTACCACTCTATCTCTCTTTACCTTTCTCACCATCTCTCTCTACCACTCTCTCTTCCTCATTCTACTGGTCTCTATTTTCGCTCCATTTGTTCTCCTGACCCCCTGCACTCCTCTCTCTTCCTCATTCTACTGGTCTCTATTTTCGCTCCATTTGTTCTCCTGACCCCCTGCACTCCTCTCTCTTTCTCTCCATCTTCTCTCTCACTTCCAACCCACACAGTTCTTTGGCATGACACCAGACTCTCCACAATAGAATAAAAATCCAAATTGTGTGTGTGTGTGTGTGTTTATGTGTGTGTATTCATGTTTGTGTGTGTGTGTGTGTGTGTGTGTGTGTGTACTGAAATTGCTATCCAAGAGAGGACTGTGTTTAATACCAATAAAAATAATAGGTGAGGAATTTATGTCCAGTCTTAACAAAATATGTGCTTTTTAGTATTGGAGATAAGGTAAGGAATATGTTGGTCCTTGAGATTTGGTTAAGCATTACGCTTAGGCATTAGAAGTTGGGTTTAGAGGTAGAGTTATGTTTAGATTTGGGATAAAATGTTGTTACTTTGGTTAATGTTAGGGTAAGAATTAGGTAACTCTTTTTAGGTTAGGGAAAATATATATAATTTTATCTTTTATAATACCTATATTGATATATTTTTGGACCTCACTTTGATAGGAATTCAAGCATGTTGTTTGTGTTTTTTTTTGTAGGGTGACAGATACAATGAAAATGACCAGCTCATGTTTCACTTCTCTCTACTGCTAACATCATAACAATCCAGCTCCTGTATATTACCACGCTGCCACATCTTTTCCCTCTGTCTGCCTCTCTTCTCTTTCTCTCGCCCCCTATGCTCTATTCTCCTCTCCCTTTTCCTGTCTTTCTTTCTTCCCACCACACCATCCTTTCACACATGGCAGCAGTGGGAGTTTAGAAATGGATTGAGAAATATATAATTAAAGGACATGGTTAGTCTAGTCGTCAACTGGATACAAAGTCCAACAAACATTGTCCTTTTAAACATCCAGTTGGAGAGGTTGGTCTCGGAGAGACTCTGCTTGGGCGAGATCCAGCTTGGAGAAGTCCTGCTTGGAGAGGTTTGGCTTGGAGAGACTCGGCTTGGCAAGATCCAGCTTGGAGAGGTCCGGCTTGGAGAGGTCTGGCTTGGCAAGGCCCAGTTTGGCGATGTCCAGCTTGGAAACGTCTGGCTTAAATAGACTCGGCTTGGAGAGACTTGGCGTGGAGAGGTTCGGCTTGGAGAGACTTGGCTTGGAGAGACTCGGCTTGGAGAGGTCCGGCTTGGAGAGACTCGGATTGGCAAGATCCAGCTTGGAGAGATCCGGCTTAGCGAGGTCCAGCTTGTAGAGGTCCGGCTTGGTGAGGTCCAGCTTGGCGATGTCCAGCTTGAAGAGGTCCAGCTTGCAGAGGTCCAGCTTGGAGAGACTTGGCTTGGCGATGTCCAGCTTGGAAACCTCTGGCTTAAAGAGACTCCGCTTGGAGAGACTTGGCTTGGAGAGGTTCGGCTTGGAGAGACTTGGCTTGGAGAGGTCCGGCTTGGAGAGACTCGGCTTGGCAAGATCCAGCTTGGAGAGATCCAGCTTGGAGAGGTCCTGCTTGACGATGTACAGCTTGGAGAGGTCCAGCTTGTAGAGGTCCAGCTTAGACAGACTTGGCTTGGCGAGATCCAGCTTGGAGAGGTCCGGCTTGCCGAGGTCCATCTTGTAGATGTCCAGCTTGGTGAGGTCCAGCTTGGAGAGGTCCAGCTTGGAGAGGTCCAGCTTGGAGAGTCTTGGCGAGATCCAGCTTGGAGACGTCCAGCTTAGCGAGGTCCAGCTTGTAGAGGTCCGGCTTGGTGAGGTCCAGCTTGTAGAGGTCCGGCTTGGTGAGATCCAGCTTGAAGTGGTCCGGCTTGGAGAGATTCAGCTTGGCGAGGTCCAGCTTGGCGAAGTCCAGCTTGGAGAAGACTGGCTTGAAGATGTCCATGGGACCGGGTGTCCGGCAAACAACTGGGGCTAACCGAATTGCTCAAAGACGGAACAACAGATTTTCCATCTTAATGGCCTGGGGATTTGATTTAACAACCCTTCTGGAACTAGTCAGATGTCCTTTCTACACACAGACACACACACACACACACGCACACACACACACACACACACACACACACACACACACACACACGCACGCACACACACACACACACACACACACACACACACATACACACATACACAGAGGTGATGTCAGAGCCTGTCTGTGTGTAAATGTGTTAGTTAGATGTATGTGAGTGTGAACAAGCAGCTCAGAGAGAATGAGAGACAGAGAGAGAGACGCACACACAGACACGCACACATACAGAAGGAAAAAGAGTGACACAGAGAAAGAGAAAAAGAGAAACAGATTAAATCAGAAAGAGAAAGAGATAAAGAGAGACACCGAGTGAGAGCCAAAGAGAAACAAGAGAGAGAGACAGAAAGAAAGAGAGACAGAGAGAAAAAAGGAGAGACAGAGAGAAAGCAAGAGAGCACCCAAACGTTGAGCCACCTGTTAGCGCCCTGCAGGACTGTGGGATTGCAGAGTGAGACAGACAGAAGACCAATCTGCGTAGCACACAACCATGCCAACAACACACAGAGATATACACTGAACTAACCATACTGTGTCTGTGAGTGTGTGTGTGTGTGTGTGTGTGTGTGTGTATGAGAGTGAGAGAGAGGGAGAGAGGGAGGAAGGGAAAGAGAGTGAGAGAAAGAATACACATTAAGACTAATATGTAACAGTGTCCTGACAAGAAATGTAATCTTCAGTGCTAATAAATGAATGAATAAATAAATGTATGCCACATTGACTTTCCATGCCTGAGACACCCACACCCACATACACACGCACATTGAGCTGGTGTGAGGGGGAGCATTTCTTTGTGGGAGGTGGGTTGTAACCAGAGTTAAAGGTGTTTTAATGGTCTTAGAATGACAGCAGTGTTTTAGGTCTCAAAGCTGTATCAGTTTTATTAATGATGTTTTGTTTTAGCTTGTCTTTCACATCCTGTAAAGCAGTTTCTTGGTGCATTTTAGTAGAATGTGAATATGCTTCAGAGCATGTGCGTGTGTGTGCATGTGTGTGATTGAGTCAGTACCACAGAGAGTGGAGAGAGCGTCCCAGTCAGGGTGCTGTCAGCCCAGAGACGGGGAGCAACCTGATCACAGGATTCATAAAGCAGCATTTGTGTGTGTGTGTGTGTGTGTGTGTGTGTGTGTGTGTGTGTGTGTGCGTGTGTGTGTGTGCGCATGTGTGTGTGTAACAGCGTGATCACAAAGAGAGCTGTGCTTTTGAAGTCTCTGAGGGGCTGACAGCTCCAAACCCCATGGGAACCATATTCCGCTCACCTCCTCCCACCTCCTCGCTCTCCCTTACCTTCCTCTCAGCTTCTACGCTTTCTCCCGCACACCTCCATTCCTTCACTACTCTCCTCCCCGTTCTCCCTCAAGCCCTCCATAGCTCTTACCTCCCTCTCTTCTACCCTCTTCACTCCTCTTTCAAATAATATCATGTCTTCCTCTCCCTCTTTTCTTTGCATACTGTCTCCCTTTCTGTCTCCCTTCTCTCTCAGTATTTCTCTTTTTCTGTATCACTCCTCTCATCTCATTTTCTTTATCCCTCGATCCCCATCTCCAGAGACAGTAAGTACAGATGACACACCCAAAGACAACCCAGCTCTGGAAGCTGTGACCTGGGAAATAGACTTGCTTATAACATTATGAGCTGCCATTTCTCACCATGCTGACAGCTGAATGACATCCAATCTGATTCTTTAGCTATCAGGACCCTGACAGTGACCTTCAGCCTTCACTGTGATCATTGTTTGTTAGTGAGAGAGACCTCTGTGATCACTGTGTTCTGGTGACAGAGACCACCCTGATTACTGGGTACTGGTGACAGAGACCACCCTGATTACTGGGTACTGGTGAGAGAGACCACCCTGATTACTGTGTACTGGTGAGAGAGACCACTGTGATCGCTGTTTACTGGTGAGATAGATCACCAAGATCACTGTTTACTGGTGAGAGAGACCGACGTGATCACTGTGTACTGGTAAGAGAGACCACGATGATCAATATTTTCTGCAGGAAATAGAACACCGTGATCAATTTTTACTGGTGATATAGACCAACATGATCCATGTGTACTGGTAAGAGAGTTTATTGGTGATCACTGTTTATTGGTGAGAGATACCAATGTGATCACTGCGTCCTGGATAGACCACCGTGATCACTGTGTAACGTTCTTCCCACTTGCTTTGACAATGTAATCAAATGTTCCCGAAGCAAATTGAGACCTTTAAATACAGTTTATTTATTTATTTATTTATAGAGACAAATATAGACAGAGAAAGAAAGAGCGAGGGAAAGATGTCCCCCCTCCCTCTTTCCACAGCCACAATTCAAAGTGGTGACGTTTAATCAGTCATATATTTTTTAATCTGTCTGGGTGAGTCAGGGGGAGGTAAGGAGGAGCACTCTTTCACTAGAAGGTTGAGGTGGGTGTCAGGTAGATGTCTCTGACACTAAACTGTCTCCGTTGTCAGGAGCAAAGATCAATTAATCACAGTCTGTGTGTTTTTGTGTATAGGTATCTGTGTGCCTGTTTCCACTGATCCTTTGTCACAGGCACTCAATACACCCGCAAATACATAACAATATGCAAATTAACTAAAATAAAAAAACGGGCACTTCAATGGAGACATCCATCAGTGGCTGAAGGTTCTATCCAACTCAGCAACATCGCAGCAACACCAATCACACGCAAGGTCACTATGATGGAATGATGGAACACTGGTCAACATGCTATTTCTTCCTCTGTCCTCTGACAATAAGTCCCATCACATCCTCTATCCTCCTACAGTGACTACTCACATACTCTATCCTTCTACACAGACTCCCCTTTCGTCACATCCTTTATCCTAATACAAAGATTCCTTTTTCCTACTCCCTTTTCCTTGCTTCCTTCTTTCTCATTTTCCCGGTATCCTTCCCTGTCTGTTTCATTCTTGCTATCTGATTTGCATCAGATACACTTATGTCATCTGCTCCTGTTGATCTTGTAGACCTTTTCTGCATTTATACCTTTTAACTCCTTTCTTTTCTGTATGCCTATTTGTTGTCTGTCTGTGTTTCGGTCTGTCTATGTATCTCTTTCTGTCTTCCTGGCTGTCTATCTGTTTGGGTCTGTTCGTCCGCCTGTCTGTCTGCCTGTGTGTTTTCCTTCCTGTCCAGGCATTATTTTCTCTTCGGTGTTCCGTGAGGTTTCCAAAGCCCAGTCTTTTTTTTTTTTTTAGATATGTCTAATTTGAGCCAAATGCTACACATTATCTGAAACAAATGAAATGACCATTTTAGATTTTTGTGTTCAAGAGATTCCTCTATTTACATTCAGGCTGAGTCCTTTACAATATTAAATGCCGGGGTTCAGAACACATCCCACAATATGCTACATTATGTGACAATGAGGACATTTTTTGCATTAATTGCTGTTGGAGCAACAAATCAAATACTCTGCGGGGTCTTAAGCCATTTAACAACTTCAGCACTGCATAATGTCTGTGGGTGTGTATTTTGGTCCTTTATGAAAACTAAATGAATAATGGTGAACACACAAACACACAGATCAAGGATGACAGCAGTTTTACTTCAAGGACAAATCTAAACTGTGTGAGTTCCCCTTTATGAAGCCAAAGTCCTTGGAATGGAAAGAAAGGGCTTTTTAATGGAATGAAAGTCAAAACAGGGAAAACAATGAGTGATTGAAATTCAGTTTAAATTCCCCAACAGCAGACTTTGTTTAAAAGTGTCATGGTGCTTTTCTGGCAGAAGTGTGTAGAGACATGTCTTGTAAAAGAACACACACACACACAAACACACACACGCACAATTTGTAAAAAAAAACTTCTAGCTATACATGTTTCTAAGGACATCATATTGTTTCAAAAATAAAAAATAAATAAACGTATTTATATGTACAGAGTTGAGGAGTAATGTATTACAAGTACAAGTAATCTGTTACATGTAAAAACAGTAACTGTACTCTGTTACGTTACCAACTAAAATATTATAATCGGATTACAGATACATTTGAAAATAATTATGATTACTTTTGGATTACTTCAGTTGAAAAAGAATAGTTGTGCGAATCACTTATTACACATTGCATGCTAGATAATTTTTTAAACATCCAAACATCCAACATCCAAAGATATGAGATGAGCTAAGAATTATCATGTGTTGGGGGATACTTAAAAATAAATGTGTGTTTTCAAAAAATCTAATTAGTGTAATTTGATCTTAGTACAACATTTTACATGCCAATTAATTTTTTCTGCTATGCTTAGGTTACTCAGCAACTACTAAGATCTATTGATAGGCAAGGATATTATCTTTTAAGAAATACACGTATTTGCACTTTTACATGTATCACAATAAAATTCCAAATAGTTTTTTCATGTATTGCCTTTAATATTCTAAAAAGTCTGGTCGCCAAACAAGGCCACATTTGAATAAAATTAATCTGTAAAGATTAAAGAATATGTTTTCACATAGTGTGTTGTTTTGAAACACCCTTTATACAGAATGATAGAAAAATAAAATATAAAATGTAGTACGTTTTATTGGCACATTACATTTTACCACAGGTAGGATTCAATGAACAAGAATTCGGTGCTACGGTAATGTAGACGAGGAAGAAGCATTGCACATGAGGCGACTGCTTAACCTCACCCGTCACCCATCCACGCCCCTTCCATTTGGACAAGTGTACCACAACTGATCTAGTGAACAACATCTAGGGTGTTGAGGCTACTAAGACCCTCCATTTACCCCTCCACTGTGCTTCATCTATTAGCGAAGGGAATACCATAAGGCTGAGTTATTTCTGACATACATGTTCAGTGGATAATGATGTTTATCACAGGAAGGATTTCATTTATTACACTCAAATAATGAAACATGAATTACATCATTGAAGTTGGATTCTGAAATTGCTGTGATCATCAATCTTCTTGCTGCTCTCTGGAAGTCACACTCAGAGTTTTGTCAGAAACACAACAAAGGGGGACACGGTGATTAACTGCGTAGAGTCGAGGAGCTGGTTAGGGCTCATGGGATGTTTTGGAATATTAAAACTGTCCAAAAAAATACCCTCTGAAATGTAGAATTAAAAATCATGTTCTCAGAATTATAAACATAATCCTAAACTTTCAACAATGTACATCTACATAACTTGACCCAAGCCAATGTGTTTCACTTAGATGTTTCAAGCAGAAACATGTTTGTACACCAATTTTTTTGTAATTGTCTTTGTCATTGTTTGATTGACATTGACTTTGTTTGCAAACATTTGAGTAAATTCTTTCAACTCAGCTCATGAGACACTTAGAAGCCAGGTTCTTCAAGAATCAATATGTAGGCCAACAAATTTATGTGAAAGAATGCCACTAAGTACAGAATGCACATCCATGGCTCAGACCAGAAACCCATGAAACCACTTTGACATCCCTTAGTCCTGATGGTCCCCTTCCCCCAAACACACAGAACCACACACGAACCGGTGGCTGTGAAGTAGGGCAGCTCCAGAAACATTTAAAAATACAGTGGCAAACAGTCAGTCTCGCCCATACTGGCACCACTGTATCCCACTGTATCCCCAATGTATCCCCACTGTATCCCCACTGTATCCCCAATGTATCCCAAATATATCCCCACTGTATCCCCACTCTATCCCCACTGTATTCCCAATCCATCCCCACCGTATCCCCACTCTCACGGATCGCACAAGGAGTGGGTGTTAATTCCTGACGACGCAGTAAATGCTCAGGCTCAAAGTTTTCTCCTTCTTTAATTGAATTTAAGTTGCGGCTTATGTGGTTCTGTGTATGTGTTAGTGTGTGTGTGTGTGTGTGCATGGCTGCAGGGAGGTTGGTGAGGTGTTTTCCCACAAGGGGCTGGCGCGCAGTCCTTCTGTCTCCTCCAGCCCACAATTCTGACCACAGATCCCCACAAGGCTCCACAACAGACATACCCATTTCCTGGGAGGCACTCCCTCTTTCTTTGTCTCTGTCTTTGAATCTCTCACTGGCTTTCTCAGTCTCACGCTGCACCTCTCTCCCTCTTACTCTTTGTCTCTTTTTCTGTCCCTCACCATTTCCGCCCCTTTATCTGTGTCTCTTCCTGTCTTTCTCCGTCTCCTTCTGTCTCTCTGTCCTCCTGGCACCACCCAAATCCCCTTGATTGTGTGATTTGAAAGGCAGACCGACACACATATAGTTGTTCTATTCTCTGTCCATCTCTGAAGACGGCAACGCCTGCCTTTCTCAGCACTCTGGCCATCGCAGATGCTCAGTAGCAGCTTCAGAGGTGCGTTTTGGGCTGGTGGTGTTGGCCTGCAAGCAGCTTCATGGGTGTGTTTTTGGCAGGTTGGGTCAGTCTGGTATCAGCTTCATGGGTGTGTTTTTGTTAGGTTGGGTCAATCTGGTATCAGCTTCATGGGTGTGTTTTGGGTGGCTTGTCTCAGCCTGGGAACAGCTTCATGGGTGAGATTTGGATGGGTTATGTCAGCCTGGGATCAGCTTTATTGGTTTGTGTTTTGGGCTGTTGGTTTTGGCCAGGGAGCAGCTTAATGGTGGTGTGCTTTGGGCTGGGTGTGTCAGCCAGGGAGCAGCTTCATTGGTGCGTTTTAAGTTGCCGGTGTCATCCAGGGAGGTGGTTCATGAGTGTGTGTTTTAGGCGGGTGGTGTTGGCCCGGAGAGAGGACCAGCGTCCAGTTAAGTGTTAGACAAACAATATGTGTGAGTGATTTGTCTGGTTCTCATATAAAGAGAGAAAGGGAGATATATGATGTGTTCATTCCTCTGGTTCCTGTCCCCACCGTCACGGTGAGCCAAGCCATGACCACATCTGCGTGCCACATGTTAACTGCCTCCCAGAGTCACTATCATCCAAGTCTGTACATCAGCCAGCTAGACACTCTTCCTGCGCTGTGCGTGTGTGTGTGGCCTCTAATGATTAGATTATAGCCAGATCATGGTCATGACACAGCGAACATCAAACATATCCCCCCTCCACACACACCCCTGTACTTGTCCCTGACCCCTTGACCCTCACAGAGCTTGTCACAACAACACTGACTGTGGTGAACTTACAGAGACTTTAACAAAAACACTTATCATCAAAGTGCCTCATTTAAACACTGGCTCCAACCCAACTATCTCATCAGTACTGTGTCGCCCAGCCGCACTTAATGTTTAGAAACTTCCCTCTCTCTTCTTTCTTTGGTCACGCATTCTCTATTGATCTATCTCTCTCTCTGCTCTTTTTCTGTCTTAGTTCCGATCTAGGAACCTCCAATACCATTTCAGCATTTCAGAGAGAAAATGCCACGTATTAGTTTAACCCTGTATGGGAGAATAATGCACAAAAATAGGTCTTGGCGTTTGGTTCTGCCCCATTGGGGCAACTCACTGACATCACATAAACATGTTTAGAAAACTACTAATAACAATATCAACAACATAATATTAGAAATATCAACCCCCATAGGGGATATGAGCAAGGTACCTAGTACCAATCCCTCCTTTAAAAGAACACAGAATCAATCGAGGGGGGGGACATGCTAGTAGGAACAGCACACATCCGAACTGAGTGATTAAATAGTCAGTCCGGAATCTAATATTGTGAAACGAGAGATCTGATGTCCGCTGATACGTGGCTTGCCAATCACCACTCTGGGAACTTTCAGGAGCTCTGGGTCTAAGGCCTTTCTCCCTTGAGAGGTATGCCTCAAGAGCCTGAGATCTGCAGACCTGCTGGTTCTATATCCATGGTCCTTTTCATTGGAATCTAATGGAATCAGATAGAGTATAGCGAAGACTCAGCCCTTTCAAATCAACCGGCCGGGCCACATCCAGAAGCATATACCACGGTGTTCAGCAATGTGTTTAACCTCTGCAGTGTGTTTTACCTCAGCAATGTGTTTTACCTCAGAAATGTGTTTTACCTCAGCAATGGGTTTTACTACAGTTTAGCTGTTGTATTCCCCTCCAATGTGTTGATAAGCATAAAACAAATCAGGTGTCAAATTGACAAATGACACGATATGACTGCTTCACTGTGTGGCTCTTATGGAGTGCCTGCTTCAAGTCAAACCACACGTATTCAATGCGGTTCAAATCCGGAGACTGAGACGGCCTCTGCATGTTGCAGGCATTGGGCCAACATTCAAGGCCAACATTATATGCCTCCCCGAAAAGACGTGCATGACGGTGATGGACAGGGGCGAACAAAGCTCCAGCAGTGTGTTGTGTTTGGGCCTGAAGCCTTGGGCTGTGGGAACCGGTCTGGGACGAGAGCCTGGTCTCTGCGTGGGTGCATTGTGGCCGCGCCGCGTGCCCCAAGACGACCCCAATGTTGGCACGCTGCACCTCATGGCCCTATTTGGAGATATCTCAATTTGGACACCAACATTTCTGTGTTATTTTCTGAAGAAAAGTCATCACAAAGGGTTATTCTCTGTGCCCTTTGTTTCCAATGAAACCAAGCTCTTTCTGCTTCTTCTTTTTTGGGCCCACGTTGAGTCAGACTGCCAGGACAAATAAGCATTAGATGGCTGATAGTAGAGAGACATCGTATTTGAAGTCACCGAGAGGGATTACCCTTTACCACGTACAAAACCTCTGAAGATGTTACAAAGAGGGATTACCCCTTACCACGTACAAAACATCTGAAGATGTTACAAAGAGGAATTACCCCTTACCACGTACAAAACATCTGAAGATATTACAAAGAGGAATTACCCCTTACCACGTACAAAACCCCTGAAGATGTTACAAAGAGGGATTACCCCTTACCACGTACAAAACCTCTGAAGATGTTACACAGAGGAATTACCCCTTACCACGTACAAAACCTCTCAAGATGTTACAAGGAGGAATTATCCCTTACCACGTACAAAACCTCTGAAGATGTTACAAAGAGGAATTACCCCTTACCACGTACAAAACCTCGGAAGATGTTACAAAGAGGAATTATCCCTTACCACGTACAAAACCTCTGAAGATGTTACCAAGAGGAATTACCCTTTACCACGTACAAAACCTCAGAAGATGTTACCCACAGAAAAGGCATTTCCACAGAAAGTCTAACTTTGTGCAGTGATTTTCATCTCCCTATGGTCCATTGTTCTGAAGCAGTTGTAAATTATTGTTCCTCTGTGGTTTGTATTGTATTTCCCACATAATTAAATACAACGTAGTTCCCTGTTCTGGTTAGGGAATGGATCAAGACTCAACAAAACAAACAGCCTGGTATTCCACATCCACAGACTTCTGATTAGGCTTCACCTTCATCCACCACAGGCTGTCAGATGTTTTGATTGACTGAGTCTGCACTTGGACTCAGGAGTAGTGAAGGAGAACCTGTGGTTCTCCAACACAGAATCGGTGTCCTTTGACTGATTAACGTGCTTCTTCTTAGGACACTGGGTGGTGTTGGTAATGGATGATCAACGTGTGAGAAGGTCATATCCTGACTTGCAGGGGCACTCAGATTTAATATTTGTGGATGAGGCCTACATGACAACAACAGCTTGGTGTATTACAAAAGCAAGGACCGGTGGGGTTAAAAATGACTCACCAAAACCGAATGCTGCCGGAGCCGTGATAGGAGCCGACTGGACCGGGTTGGACGTGTAGAGGCCAGTCACCAGAAGACCGTCAAAACTGGTACTGGTGGAGACAGTCACTGTTGAGGGAGAGACAGAGAGATAACGGATGTTTACCAACTTTAAAATAGTGGGGCAGGCTACAGTATCAAATATAAGTGATGTCGCTGATGTTTATTGGTTTTTGTGAGCTGATATTAATACAGCTCAGGTGGTGTTAATGTGTTAATCTGCACAGGGTCAAAGGACATCAACCGCAACACGCTCTGCTACATATGTAGCTAGCTGGCTTATTAGCCAGTGTGACAATGATCCGTGTGACAGAGAACGTGCCCCACAAAGCAGTTTCCCTGATCGCCCTCCCGGCTGCTAACTAGCGTAACAAACTCAGAGTGCAGCCACTGACTAGGGCTAATAATTACAGGTGAGACAGACACACAGTCCCCTTAAGGACGGTTTGCTAGAGTACATTATTACATGTTTTATTGCAAAGAGATGGAAAGCGCTGTGAGAGAGAGAGATTGAGAGGGGGAGTGCCGTGAGAAAGAGATAGAGAGGGGGAGAGACGTGAGAGGAAGAGAGAGAGGGGGAGTGCCATGAGAGGGAGAGATAGAGAGGGGGAGTGCCATGAGAGGGAGAGATAGAGAGGGGGAGTGCCATGAGAGGGAGAGATAGAGAGGGGAATGCCATGAGAGGGAGAGATAGAGAGGGGGAGTGCCATGAGAGGGAGAGATAGAGAGGGGGAGTGCCGTGAGCGAGTGATTGAGGGGTGGAGGGGGGAAGAACCAGATGACTTTTTTCACTAATTTGTGTACTGAGAAATAGCATCAGTTGTTACCGGGAAGAAGTTCAGAATTTGTCTGCCAAGGTTTAGGTGTAAACCAAGTCAAACACTGCTACCCATTGTGTCTTCCGAAGCTCCACATTGATGAGTCAGTAAAAGAAGATTGATAAACTAATCGGCTTGAGCTGTCACAGTGTTCCTCCGGAGCTAATCAATCCATACTAGGTCGCCACAGACTGTCTGTCAACGGCAGAGCCAGCAGGTGAACTGGCTATTGATTGTCCTTGTAGTCCTACAGTAACTCTGAGTGACAGGATCACATCCCCACAAGACTACATTACTGGAGTCACTGTAAAACACCTGCAGCAGGGCTGAATCTGCCGGCTAGAAACCCCACAAGACAACATCATTATAGAAAAATATCACTTGACTACAGGACTATTGAGTGCTCTACTCAGACCTCCGTTTTCACTATGCTCACCTTCAACACTGTTAAAAGTGTAAAATACTCTCAGATCCAAGTTGGAAATTTAAGGACGCATAACGTTCAGACATTCTGATTTGAAGATCACAGATGTCAAGATTCAGGGAACCCTTTACCTCAAATCAAGATCAGCACTAGAGAAACTTCACAACACTATAGATACATCACAACACTACAGATACATCACATCACTACAGATACTGTACATCACTACAGAAACTTCACATCACTACAGATACATCACATCACTAAAGATACATCACTACAGAAACTTCACATCACTACAGATACATCCCATCACTACAGATACATCACATCACTACAGATACATCACTAAATAACCTCACATCACTACAGATACATCACATCACTAAAGATACATCACTACAGATACATCACATCACTACAGATACATCACATCACTACAGATACATCACTAAATAAACCTCACATCACTACAGATACATCACTACAGATACATCCCATCACTACAGATACATCACTGCAGAAACATCACATCACTACAGATACATCACATCACTAGAGATACATCACATCAATACAGATACTGTACATCCCTACAGAAACTTCACATCCCTACAGATACATCACCACTACAGAGACATCACTACAGAAAATTCACATCACTACAGATACATCACTACTTAAACTTTACATCACTGCAGATACATCACATCACTACAGATACATCACTAAATAAACCTCACATCACTACAGAAACATCACATCACTACAGATACATCACTAAATAAACCTCACATCACTACAGATACATCATTACAGAAACATAAAATCACTACAGAAACATCACATCACTATAGAAACTTCGCATCACCACAGATACATCACTACAGAAACTTCACTACAGAAATTTCACATCACTACAGAAACATCACATAACTATAGATACTTTGACTTCCGGATTCACAAGGCAAATAATATCACTGGCTACAAGCCAGCCTTCTCTTTGACTAGGTGTATTCATATCTTTACCTATAAGCCTTCTTGATTCTCTAGTGTATTAATATATTTGGCTATATGCCTGCTTGTTTCACTAGTGTATAAATATCTCTGGCTTTAAGCATTCTCGATTCACAAGTGCCTTAACATCCTTGGCACTGTAGGTCAGGACTGGCTTGATGCCAACCAGACAGATCCTATGGCACTCCCAAAACAAATGTGTCTGGGTGGATACTGGACCATATGAAAGGAGTACAGTCTGGTTTGTACTGGGGTCCCCCCCTGTGTGTGTGTCTGCATGTGGTCTGTGGCTGAAGACAAAGTTATGTCTGGTCTGTGAGTAATGTTTTGGGGCTTGGCCTGTTTAAGTGCGGGGAATTTGGAGAGGAAAACTGTTTGTCTGTCTGTGGATGGATGCTTGTGGTGGACCACTAAATGGTTGAGACTAGTGTTAAACGGCACACCAGTATAGTTTTATTGAATGTATTTGCTGTGTCATTCTGCGTTCACATCTTCATGTGTCCCTGTTTTAAGAGCTCAACACCACCAAACTGTCTCTCTTCCGCCCACTCTCCTACCGTCTCTCTCGCACTTCTGTCTCTTTTTCTCTTTGTTTACATTGCCAAAGCAAGTTTCATAAAGAATAGAAACGTGTAATAAAAAACAACTGTAAAACATGAATACATACTAAAGACTAAGTAACAATTACACAAAATACATCTTGAGTGATGCGTTCTGAGTAAGACTGACAAGGGAAAACACTTTACAGTGTTTCACAGTGTTTATATTCTACTAGTTACCCTACACAATGTGTACTACTCCCTTCTCAGAACAGCACAAACTGGCTCTAATCAGAATAGAAAGAGGAGTGGGAGGCCCCGGTGCACAACTGAGGAAGAGGACAAAAACATTTGTGTGTCTAGTTTGAGAAACAGACGCCTCACAGTTCCTCAACTAGAAGCTTCATAAATTGTACCCACAAAACACCAGTCTCATCAGTGAAGAGGTGACTTTGGGATGCTGGCCTTCTAGGCAGAGTTCTTCCTCTGTTTGTGTTCTTTTACCAATCTTAATCTTTCATCTTCAATCTTAATGTTTTCATTGGCCAGTGTGAGATATGACGATTTCTTTGCAACTCTGCCTAGAAGGCCAGAATCCTAGAGTCACTGTTGACATGGAGACTGTAGGAGTGTAGGATAGCTCTTACTATCCTGTAGATTTTTTAATATCATGGTTAAACAAATAATGTAAAGTTAAAATAATAGTTCACTTCAGCTGAGAAGTTAACAAAAAATATTCCACTATTCCACAAGGATAGTTGATAAATTAACAAAAGCAAAAAGAATTAAAACATTTGAGATGTATCCCACTCTTCCACAGAGGCATACTGTTTACAGTTACATTCACAGTACAGTTTATAGTTACATTCACTGTACAGTTTACAGTTACATTCACTGTACAGTTTACAGTTACATTCACAGTACAGTTTACAGTTACATTGTGAATAGCAGCTTCTACAGCATCAGTAGCTGTCTAAGCAGTGCTCTGGTTTCAGCCACTTTATAACTGAGTCGTTGCTTATAGACATCAGGATTTTCTTCTCTGTGCACATTAACATGAAAGCTTCCAAGTTGTCCTGACTCAGTGAGCTACATTACATTTTTCTTTACCAGTTGCCACTTGTGTTTGTCCTCCTAAAAATAAATCGGTAAGCTTGGCTCATTTGGCAGCATCCTCCTCCAATGCCTTTCTTTTATTAACCTGGCTTTTTCAGCTCCTCCTGGCCTCTTCCTCCATCCATCCTCCCTGACGCGTATCGTTACGGTAGGCCCAGCTATCCGTATCCTATCTGAGAAAACTTTTTGGAAAAGACGGGCTATGGACCCAACCATCTCTATTTGGGAGGGGAGAACTCCTTCACATGGTACAACCCATGCAGAAGCTGCAGTGTCAGAATGTGGAACGTGTGTAGCCCACTTTAAGAGAAGATAGACTAACCAGACACATGTCTCAAAAAAATCCATGAGCGGCTCAGAAGTGAAGCGGCCCATCTGGAATTCTCCCGATTCTCCCGATTACGGCCTGAGGAGAAGTGACCCAATGTTTGAGAAGTGAGCCGATGTTTGTGGATAAGTGACCCCATGTTTGAGCAGAAGTGACCCCCATGTTTGAGGAGAAGTGGTCTGTATGTGGTATGTTGGAGGGAGAACGGTTGTTTGTGGACTTCATTAGTTAAATACATTCATTACATTTTTTGTTTGGTGATTGATTTCTCATTGGTTTATTGAACGTCATCGCGTGGCATTGTGTATGCATGGGTTGAGAATGTGAGTTTTGAAAAACACTCCCGTTCACTTTCTCTGTCTCTAGCCTCTCTTCCTAACCACTCTCTTCTTACTATTTCAGAAACTGCTTCTAGTACTGCACATATCGCATCATCTGCTAGCCTCTAGATATCATGTGACATACTGTGTGTGTTATGCACCTGGACACGTGGACTTGTTCAAACGGATGCCTGTCTCAAACACACATTCCTACGCTTCTGTTTCACTGCTTTCCACTGCTGCTGTCCAATATGTTGTTGAATATGCTGTTGAATATGCCGTGGCTGAACTATAGCCCTTCACTGTATTCACAATCCATTTCCCTACACAGGCCAAGCAGATGCGGGCCCTGCCAGTATCTACTGTACCATAGCATGTAATAACGGGTGAGTGAAAAGCCATTGTGTTTCCCAGGGAAGGTATGATTTCAATTCCTGAGTGTGAAGGAAAGCACCCGTGACTTACGCGTCTCGCGGACCACAGAAATTGCTTTCACAAGCAGTCATCGTACTTATACAAGCTGTGTGTGTGTGTGTGTGTGTGTGTGTGTGTGTGTGTGTGTGTATGCACGTTTGCTTGTGTGTATATAATTATGCCTATTACTATAGGCTATTTTGGACACAAAGAATCCATTATCTGTGGAAAGATCTGTCCTGGTGAAGGGAAGGAGATATCCAGGGTTGTGTTGTTAGTAGACAATATATTCAGCTGTGAGGACAGACAGCCAGACTCGTCATCGCGGAGTAATGGACTGGGGTGTGTTACGGCTGTCTTCTACACACATGCTTGTTTCGATATTCTACATGACCTGTATTCTAAGGTTACACACACACACACACACACACAGTTAAAAGGGATTTTTTTCTCTCTTTATCTTTCACACACATCTTTCCTCACCCCACCCTCATATTCAGAGGACTGTGTTAAAAGTGCTCCCTCTCTCCGTGTCTCTCTCCCTCTCTCTCCCTCTCTCTCTCTCCCTCTCTGACTCAATTCCCCTTCCATGCATTTTTTATTAGTTTCCAGCCGTACGGAGGGATGGTGGATGGGGTGGTGGGTGGAATAGTGGTACCTGAGGTCTGTTTGATGTTGTGGTAGCAGGGGGATGAGGCGAGGGAGCCAGGAGCCAGGGGTGACCATCGACTAGCATGAAGCCAGCGGGGTTGGATGCATTGGGGGATGGAGGGAGGATATGGGGATGGAGGGATGGACGGAGGGGTGGATAGAGGGATGGAGGGGAGGATAGAGGGATGGAGGGATGGATAGAGGGATGGAGGGGTGGATAGAGGGATGGAGGGGTGGATAGAGGGATGGAGGGATGGACGAAGGGGTGGATAGAGGGATGAAGAGAGGATATGGGGATGGAGGGATGGATAGAGGGATGGAGGGATGGATAGAGGGATGGAGGGG
>JACXGJ010012279.1:0-18236 GCA_016801105.1 Esox niger | reverse complement strand
ACACACACACACAGACACACACACACAGACACACACACACAGACACACAGACAGACACACAGACACACACAGACACACACAGACACACACAGACACACACACAATGACTTTTCCTGCTCGTAACAATCGATGGACTGTTTGACCAATGCGGAGTAAGGGGACGCACTAAGAAAAACTCACACAACTTTGACGCATTTTAAAATGTTGTAAGAACCTGACATATGAATATTGCAGACACCATTATTGTGTGATCACGTGTTTTCTACCAAACAGGGGAGATGGTGTCAGGTATCCAAATGAGTAAAAGCCATGGCGATATTCCACTAGTCAATAACAGCGCAATGTTGAGTCATATTTGCACAAAATTCGGCAGGTCAAAAATGTATCCAGAACTTCCCACACCCACCTCGTAGTTTAAATAAACAGGGCTATGCTGTTTCACCACCCCCAAAGGAGGTGGTTATGGCCTGTTACAGTCGTGCAAGAGATTTCTCATTAAAACACAGAAAGCCTTAAGCCAAATAAATAGCTCCACACACTGTTTTCTCTGCTCTTTCCCTTCAAATGCCCCAAGAAAGCCAAAGAAATAAAGGTAAAACCCCAACATTTTATTTGCACACCTCCCTAATTCACATTCAAAAGTTTTATGTTCCGATACTAATGGTGAAACAGAAATCAGGGGCAGGCTTCCAATACAAAAACTCAGTTCCAATTACCAAAGTACAGCAGCATCCATAAAAACACCCATGCCAGGGAAGGCATGAAGAACCTGTCCAATAGCGCCAGTTCAGAGGCCACAGAAGCCCAATCGGAGTTGTGTCTGCTTATGCACAGCCATCTGATTGTCTGTGATTGGTTAAGGCAAGTTCCTTCAAAGAAACATTGCAGCACAGTAGCTGTGTTGAGGAAGGAGAATACCTCCTTTTGATAATCCAAATATTGTATCGTTCCTGCCCGGTTCCAGTCTAATCCAATAGATCCCCCTTCTTTGAGGACACAGTATCTGGGCTGCCATGGAAACCTGTTATCTCATTACAACCGGTCACCACACTGGATACTCATGTTTGGGGTTTCCACAAGTTGGGGAAGAGGATGTTGATTTACAAAAGGGTTTAAGCACATTTGACCGTTTAAGAGAAACATGTTTTAATTGAAAGACTGCCCGTTCAGAGAGACAGAGGGGACACATACATTTTATGAGAGAAAATAATGTATAACTAAATTAGAGCAAAATCCCCACGTTTGTGTAGTGGCAGGTGTATAAATAGCGCCCCTATCGGAAAATTAAATGAACAAAATCAAATTAGGAGGTGGATTACAGCCTTTGCTTTCTCTTGTCAGTCTCGAATGAAACATTAATGATCAATTCGTTCTGATGTATTGTCGTCAAATCAATCACCAATATGTCAAATGTGAAAATGTGACAAAATCGTGGGCGACTGCTGCTCTACCAAGCGAACTTCTGAATTCAGATTTGGATAGTCTACTGTATTGCTGTAGTTAAAACAGTCATTAAGAATTCGTTATTTGCTAAATACATTTAGCAACACATAATGTACTCAGGACACGTTTGTGAATATATTTCAAAAGTTGCCAATTGCCTTTTCTTGTTATAGTAATAATTCGGCTATTTTCTGACATGCCGGTCACCGAGAACAAGTTAACAAACCCGATGCATGACAACGATAAAAAGTTACATTAAGTTCAAAGTTGTTAGTCAATACTGAATCCCTGATAGTAAAACCTGTCCACGACTGGAGAGAACACTAAAGTAAAAAAAGTCACATTTTGACGCCCATAGTTGGTTACCTATTTTGCATAATCTGATAGACAATTGCCATCGGGAAAGTACAGAAGAACTACTTAACCTTGTCAACGAGGAAATATTAACAGTAGGTTGCCTTCCATACGATACATACATACTAGTAGATGGTTACTGTAGCTAGCAAGCTAACTAACGATAGCTAGCGACAAAGACTGAAAGCGTATCGGAATATAAAAAGGCATTTTTACAACTAGGAAAGAAGGATTGCATACATTGACAGCATTTCGTACCTGCCGAGAGGTGTCAGTCCTCATTCAGTGAAGTGACTCGGGATCGATCGGACACACAAGAGGGAAGATTTCGTTGATCAGGATTACTACTGTTATGTTGGCTAGCTTGTTAGCAGCGGGAGGGGTGGGGGGGGGGCAATTCACCTCGCGCGTCCGCCGACTGCCAGCTTTCGCTAGCTAACAACACCGGCTTGCTAACGTTACACAAAAGCCACGCGGTTCCCTCTTGTCTGCGCTCCACAATAGAACACGGAGAGTCTGACGCGTTGAACACAATTGTCGTACTGTAACTATACAGCTTAAATTAACAAATTTTAAATTTCAATGTTTTCCGCCTCAGCAACTATTCAAACATATCTCCGTCTCTTTCACTCAACATTCGCCGCCCACTTCCCACCACTGCAGCTTCAACGAGCGCCAAACATATGGGCCAATCAACGCAGCCAATACTAGAGCTTCTTAATGTGCTGCATCATGACAGGTCAAATTGTATCAGGGAGCTGGCCAATACTAGCCGGCGCTACGTCGGGGGCCCCGTAATGGGGCACATGTGGATAAGTTCCCTTTGTTCTCTTGGTTTTCAACGCAAAAAAATCCCCTAGAAACCTGTATCAAAAACAAGTTTACACAATTCCTTGATCCCACGTTTGTGTGTAAGTAATTATAGTAAAAACCGCCCATTATAATAACACCAAATGTATTAAGCCATGAGAAAATTGCTTTTCGACAATTTCAATATAATTAAGTACAGGCACCTAAATATTTATACAAAAATCAAACGTAACGGTAGATTGGTTCATTTTCGTAATTTACGTATGTTTTACGTCTAAAAGGCTGATTTCGTTATTATCAGTTTTTATATCTGTTCTGGCAACGATATGTTAATTTCATCCTGGACTGCACGTAAAACGTTGGCGACGTTTAGTAGTCAAATGTTCTAGATATAAACGCTATGAATAGAACGGATGTGATACATTCTTCAACATTTTAATGGGCATTATTGATGTTCGCGGCCAAGTGCCATCTTTATGTTCCAAAACGTTGTGTCATACTGAACGCACCCATTTTATGGTCGGGTTATTAGACTGAACAGCCTAAAGTCGCTTCCTCTCTTCACCTTTTCCTCTATCTACAATGACGGAAAGCAAACAACAGGTTAACACATATCCGGCTCTTCCTCCTCCAGAATGTAATTTTGAGCTAAACATTAAAAAAATAAAAAAAATAATAAACAACCATAAATAGGTTAACACGGTGAAGGAGACACTTTAAAGCATTGAGACGCGACACACTTAATCTTTGGATACCGACAAGAGTTATCCAGTTTGGTAAGCTCCGCCTTTGTCATCCGCTCATTGGTAGATGACCCAACAATTGGTACGACAAGACGTTTGAACATGTATTCACTGGAACTTACAAATCATACTTTAAATGCAACTATTACAATATTTTAGTTAGTGCTTTTTCATCAACTTGTTTTTGTAACATTCCGCATACATTTTTCGTGGATGACAGACTTATGATAACAAGCTTGCACAGTTGTCTACCTCGGAAATGTATAATGGAATCAGTATATTTAATATAACTGCCAATACCCGATTTAATATAACTGCAAATACCGAAGGCCCGTTTCTGGCTCAACACAGATTTGAGATATAAGTAAACATGTTGGGATCAGACCCAGCCGGCCCAGTGTCGGACCTCTGATTTTCTGGTCTAGTTCAGGCTCAGTAGGCCTACTCCAAGGAACAGGGCTGAATACTGAACCATTGTGAATGAAGCATTGTCACACAGAGGCGCTTTTCTTAGTATCAGCGTTGTGATCGATTGGTTAAGGATTATCAGCCTCAAGGATTGTAAGAAAAATGATGGTCAGCCAATTCGGTAAACCAGCTGCCCAATTGAATGGGAATATAATTTGAACTGTGGGAATTGAGCTGTATTGGTTGACAAATAGATCAGGTCTACACGGAGCATTTGGCAACTGCAGCTTGTTTAAATGGCGACAGCACTTTAAACCTCATGACATTTGATTAAATGGTGTTACTGAAGTTCATCCTGATATCAGTTAGTTACAATAGACAACACTAGATTGGCTGATATCATTGAGCCCCTTTCCATCAGAACTGAGCAATTTGGCAGCCATCTTACCTAGGGACCTGTTCTAAACCAACAATAGAAATTATGGACATTTACTAGTGTTGTACTTCCCATTTGTCTCCAAAGCAACAACGTTTAAGTCAGTTCTTGCTTTACTGATGGAAAAATATTTAGTTTGTTTCCATGAGAAGTGGTACAAGTTGTTCTATTTAAGTATAACAAATTAACCAGCAGCTTTACAACCTGTAACCACTGGTTGGACAAAGAACATTTTATTAGAACGGCTTAATTCAGATAAACATTGTCTTGCTGAAGTGTAACTGTCATGAAATTATTTTATTACACCCTGTTAACTGTATAACAAAATGGCCTTCTGAGCTGTACTTAAGAGAATGAGAATTCACTCTCTGCTTGCAAGCATTCAATAAACATTATTTAATTTCACTGTACAAATTCCAGTGCGCTAAAGAGAGCTACCTAGCTAACTAAATTTGGTGCACTAACCACAGCATGGTAATTAGAGGATAGAAAAGTGTAGCCTGGGCAACTTTGTGGGCAAAAGCTACGAAATATCCGCATTTGACAATTATACGTAATGTTACCTGACAAAAGCATTTATTGCCCGAACATTGTATCCAACATATGAACATATAGGGCTTTATGAAATACATTTGATTGAACAGTGGTTCAGGTGAGGCCATTCATTTAATACGTTTGTAGCCAGCAACTGTTTGCTTTCTTGTTTATTGATTAATAAACAGTATGTTCTCATAGATTTTCTACAATATTACTGATGCATAAAAATTCCAACCTCGTATCATTTGTCCTTTTTTTGGAGAAATATACTGCTGAACAAAACACCATCACTAGTGGCTTGACTTATGCTAAAATGGTCCCACTTACCAAGTTGGACCTGTTGGGTCATCAGATAGATGGAACTTACTATTCTGTTTCTACAGTGGCAAGTTGGACACTTTTGAACCATACCGCAACATGTGTTAAGGCAGCAACTAACATTGGTCATCCTTGAAAAATATACAAAAGTAGAACAAAACGAACAACACTGTACCAAACCATAGCACTCTCCTGCCGTGATCATGACCAAAAAAACATTTTTGTACCACATGAGTCATTTTCTACATGTTAGTACATAATTAGTTTTGGTTACCGATCCGTCGCTCTTAAGCTCTAAACTACCAGCAAGCCTGATGTTGCACTACAATGGCATTATTCAAGTTCTTGGCAGAACGAACGTACCGCAAAGCAAAATCCCTGGTGCATTCCCATGACTTGGATTTACTGTATGATGTGGTAAGTCAGATGGGACAGGCATGCGGGGGTACTGTCTGAGCAGGGAACCTCACCCATTCAGTGCAGCTGAATTGGGGGTCTGGACTGGTACATGAAGACCCCACTACTTTAAACCCAACCGTCACCACAGGACTACAGCATCCATTTACACAAAGTTTTATTTAAAAAGATTTAGAAACCTGTGACAGTGCTTACATGCTTTTACATGAAAGGGCAGAATCTTTTTTGTTTTGATCAGTTACAACAACAACAAAAAATATGATTTTCGATTCGTTGGTTGACAGAAACTCAGTAACAGCCCAATGTGGGGAAAAACATAAATCAACTCTTAGACCCTAGCCCCAAACTCTAACATAAACTCTGGTGGAGATCTCAGAGGGTTGTATACACCTAACCAATGTTGTGGAAGATCCATCTCGCCCTCTGATCTAAACTTCAAAGGACTAGAAGTGGCTAGGGTGTAAGGGCCGTGGGGGGGTGAATTTGGGATCGACTGTCTCTGCCCTCAGCTCCCCCAGAGAACATGGGAACTGTAGTCTGCACTGTTATGGTTAGAGTTCTTAGCTACTTAGTAAAGGAGCTTCTCAAAGTTCATCTTTGGTCTGTGATAATTTTGTGGCATGCTGTTCCAAGAACTTACTAAATCCTTCTAGGGTACGGTCTCCGCCTTCAAATTTGATTGGTCGCTGCTTGCTATTGCTAGGCGCAAAGTAGATGGTAGGGAATCCCTCCACTTTGTAGCTGTCGTGAGGCACATCATTCCCGGTGGCATCCATTTTGGCGATGACCAAGTTTTTCTCGCTCTTGTATTTCTTGGCCAGGGCAATATAGTCAGGCTCCAGCTTCTTACAGTGGCCACACCACGGGGCATAAAACTCTATGAGGACGTCCTTCTCTGAATCCATGACAATGTCCTCGAAGGTCTTTCCGACCACTACCTTCACAGGTCCTTTGTTGTTCTTAGGGACTGGTTGAGATTTGATGATGGGAGTCAGTTTGCCTGTAGAGGGACCAAGAACAGACAGACATTCAGAAATGCTGACCACTAAATACTTTTATAGTCCATTGCACACCTTGTGTACAACCAACAGTCAACACTGTAAACCCAAGAGGATCTAGAAAGCCTCATGGGAAAGCAGACACTCAACTCAAGTTATTTATACACTTTCACTTTCCAACAATTTTCGTAAAGCTCACCTTTCTTGAAGGCGATGACAAAGTCCCTGAGCACCTCAGAATCAAACTCTTCAGGCTCCATGGCAAACTTCTTGCCTTCAGCTCCAAAGATTCCCACATTGACCTCCTCCCCGCTTTCGCTGAGTCCTAGGTTCTTCAGCTCGTCCGAATAGTCCTCCTCATCGGCAATGGCAAAGGTGTATTCTGGGAAATCCTTCGCCACCTCCAGGACCTTGCTCCTCCAGAACTGGGTGGCTAGAATGGGTGATAGTGGTAATAGGACACGAGGATGAGCTTCTCCAACTAATTGTGCCAATGTTCTCTCAGAACCCCGTCCCGGACGCTATCGACAAGAAACACCCCATCCCGGAAGCTAGCTACAAGAGACACACTTACCTTTCCTGTAATCGAAGCTGAAGTCGACTCCGTAATAGACAACGACCAGCGGCCTCTTTGTGTAACGTTTAGCATCGTTGCTCTGTTTCCTGTGACCAACCAGTGGCAGAATGTGTTTCCTAAAGAAGTCCTGCACCTCCGTGACCTCTGTGGACTCCTGGAATGAGAGTGACACACAGGCACAAGGTTGAGTAGCTCTGACAAGGTATAAATAAATGTCATAATTGTCTCAGGTTGAGAGAGCATTTGTCTTTGCTGTACAAGTAACTACTTGCATCCATAAAACTAACATTGGCGGGGTGAATCTGGTGCAAACACCAGAAACGTTTTGCCAACAGCTCATTGGTGCAGTCTAGACTAAGGCTCATGAATTATTGCTTACTGTAATAGTTACACATTGTCTTGCATAATTAAAGAATAGAGAGAGCAGGACATTAAAACCAAATCGCTCGCCTCTAGAATACACCTATAGACACATGACATATATTGTTTGCAAGAGCAGAAATAGTACATTTACATCCAAATTGTACAAATGTGTTTTTTATATTGGATTTTTCTTAGAATTCAACTGTCAATATGGTGTTACAATCCCTGACCAAAGCGTTGAATTCATAGAGCAGCAACAAGGAACCTCATTCCAGTGAGCCCTTTTTTTGCAGTTTTTGAATTAACTTTGTATTTCGGTGGGGGGGGGGGTCAGGTTTAAAGGTGGGTGCTACACGACATGTCTAACTGTTGACATTAGGACGACAGAACCATAATACATGGAATTGCAAAATGCAAGGGGTTTCAGGTGTCTTAACACAGGCGAAAGATGGATTCTCTACCACTCAAAAACCTCCGGTTGCTGTGGTCGCTTACTGTGATCGGGAGCGTGTTGGAGGCCTTCTCAAACTTGGACATGAACTTCTCAGGCTGCATCATGACCACCTGGCCAGGGGAGGACTTTAAGAACTTAGCAACATCAGAGCTGAAGGTGTGGAGGAACTTGAAGTCTTCCCTCAGAGCATTACCTGGGGGGGTTGGAGATTATTGAATACTGGAACCGCAAGTGCAATGATCGCATACATTATCTGCATACATTTTTTTTCGATATTTAATAGGATAGTCAGTTTACAGTATTAAAGCCTTCCTGAAGTTTTATAAATAGCAGTGAACACTCACAAGCCTCCAGGTAGAGTTCATAGGCTGTGTCCTGCTCGGAGGAGAACACGCCCACGATGACAGCGTCGTCCCCATCCTTGATTAGTTCCTGTACCTGTTTCACAGTCTGCACCTGCTTAGAAGGAGGTCCCGCTTGCTCGCTCATGTAATCAACAATACCTGTAAGACACACAATGTTTGTACAGCTAACCACATGGGGACCAGAAAATAGAAATTGCGTGCTCCCTTGCCCTAACCCAAACCCAAACCTAACCTTAACCTCAAGTGACATTTATGTCTAAATTTTACCTAGGTGTAATGCCTAACCTTAACCCTAAACTTAACCAACAATGCCTGGATATTAGTGAAATCCCAATTCTAACTCAAATTAATTGTAAGTTTAACCCTGAGCCAGAAATTGACTTTTGCCTCATGGGGACCGGCAAAAGGTCCCCATGAGTAGTTAGATCTAGCACACGCACGCACGCACGCACGCACGCACGCACGCACGACAAACCATTAGCAGGTGCATTTTGTCATGGAGATTGTTTGAAACATCCTGACGTACCCATCCTCTCTCTGGGTCCATTATATTCAAAGGCCTTTCCCTTTCTGAAGATCTTGAGGGAGGGGTACCCCGAAACCCCAAAGCGGGTGGCGAGGTCACTCTCCTGGGTGGCATCCACTTTGGCCAGCGGGATGGGGGGTGAGCGCTGGCCCAGATCCTTAGCTGCTTTTTCATACTCTGGAGCCAGCTTCTTGCAGTGGCCACACCTGGGGAAACCATTATAGCAGCACCGTTGAAGCTTCATTAGGCAGTAATAACATCCGTCATGAAGCTTCATCTACTTTGCTAGTTTAGGATTTTTTTTTCAAAATACTGAGGAAGTGAAAGAAGTTGCACATCAGGTCAGCGTAGGTGTGGTACAGGCAAGGATGAAGTTAGACAACAGAGTTGCATCCAGAACAGAATTTGGGCTGGGGTACTGACCAGGGAGCATAGAACTCCACCAGTATAATGTCAGCGTTGTCAACGACCTGGTCAAAGTTGTCTTTGGTCAGCACCAGTGTAGCTTCAGGAGGAGGCTTCCAATCCGGCTGAGAGACCTCCTTCACCCGAGCTACAATGTCTGAAACACATCCACAGATATCACATTAACAGGCTTATTGAATTAGTCAAACAGGGGAAACAACTTTTAGAAATTATCAAATACCATCAGAAACCTAGTAATTGTTCACTGGTCGAACATGTCTGGGGGGGGGGGGCTAAGTCAAGTAAGGTTTAACACGGGTGGACTTCCAGGAAGGAAAGCAGCAGCATTTAGCAGTAGATAATGGTATATAAAGTAACACTAGATCATAGTCCATAATTTGTTGTCTCACCCTGCTCGGTCCGGGCCCCATCATAATCAACAGGCTCCCCCTTCTTCATGATCTTAAAGGTAGGATACCCCGACACGTCAAACCGACTCGCTAAGGAGCTGGCTTTAGTGGCATCCACTTTGGCCACCGGGATAGGCGGGTCATTCTCCTTCAGAGTCTGCGCGATCTTCTCATACTCTGAAGCAAACTGCTTACAGTGGCCGCACCTGGGAGAGAGAAATACTGTCAGTCAAAGCAAAGCAATGTGTGCAGCGACCCCACGGATAATGAAGATCGAAAGCGTTACGATTTCTCGTACTGCACGTCGGATCCTAAGATTTGCACAAACGATGACGTTGGTGAAATTCACTGACATTTACTTCGCGACTGTTAACTCTACCTTTACGCAAACTTACCATGGTGCATAGAACTCAACCAGCACCGTGTCCTGGCCTTCCATGAACGTATCGAAGTTGTTGTCATACAGGACAAACACTCCATTCTCTTCCTTCACCTCTGTATCATCATCATCATCGTCGTCGTCGTCGTCACCCTCATCATCACTCTCGTCACTCTCCTCTACGACGTCTTCTTTCGCTACATCTGCAAACAATATGTATTAAAAGCAGTTAAGCTGGCATTGCAAAATAGCCTCGCTGCAAACGTGCACACTACGTTATTCAACATCTAACCAGGCAGTGAAGTTCGCAATTAGCTAGCTTGACACTGCAGCTAGCCAACCGTAAACATTAATACCAACCTCCTGGCTAACGACACGAGAATACTTGTTTGCTAGAAATTACCAGGAAAAGTAACTGGGCTTCATAGTTTGCGGACTTCATAGTTTGCTTCTTACCATCTTCACATCGGATTACAGTGGCAAAATGTGCAACACCAAGCAAGACAATCAACAGCAAGGCTATCTTTCGCATTGTCAGGTTTTCCAGTGGGATGTAATCCTTTTGAGATAGACTTCTCTCCTTTGCTTTTAGATAGTAACGAATAAAGGTAATCAAAACTTTATCTCATTAGCAATCTCTGTCTATCGTTAAATACTGAAGCGTGGTTACAAATTGATCTGCGGCTTGTGTGGCTTCATACCAACTGAAGTCTTCAAGAATCACGTCCGTCCGCCCCCCCCCCCCATTGAACTTCACTGACTTGCCACGTTCTGATTGGCTGCAATTATTTTCTTTACTCCAATCGCGTACCGCCACTTAATTCCTGGACCTCGAACGTACCATGGTGCTATTGGTCGGTTGACAAAATGTTGGAATGTCATTGGACGGCGTGGACTACTGTATTTTCAACAAAGAATATCTAGCAAACATTTTACGTGGACTTTTGATATCCACGAAACATTGAACTTGTCTTGCAAACGTTTTAGTTCGTCTAATTTTTCTGTGTAATATGGCAAACTCTGGTTGTCCATTATTTTTAGGCCTTCACTTTTCCCTGGACATAATATATTTGATAATTTGCAACACATAATAAACAACGACAAGAGTTCATTTTTCATTGTTAATGTGGTTTTTAATATGCATAATGACACAGCCTAGTGAATACATAATTAGGTGTCTCACTTCACACCAGGTTGCAAAGGTATGGGACCTTATAATGAATTCACAGATTTTTTGCCCAAACCCTTTCTGGAATCAGGGGGAATCAAGATTTAAAACCCCAATCAAGATTTCTGCAAAATCAGAGAATGTTTTAAAAGGAAATGTCCTATTTGTACTCCACACATTTAAAGATGCAACATCTCAAATGCAACTTGCTAGATCCTTCACTGATTCATGTACCTAAACATAACATTTAACTCCTAGCCAACGCTCTCACCCAGAGTGACTTACAGTGTAGAGGGAATACATTCACATACAGTGTTCGCCCCAGGACCGTCTGACTGTTCCTAGGACTCCCCCTCCTCTGTTTCAGTCTCTGGGATTCTATGGACCATGACCTCAACCACAGCCGTGTGTGGCCCTCCATGCCCCGCCATCACCCCAGATACATGCTTCTGTCCTGGGTTGAGCTTCTCCGACCTAGGCCTTTGGCTGTGTGTGGGCCATTTGTAGATATCCCCACCAGACTGAACCACAGTGGTCCAGTGACCGCTCACAGTTTTGACAAGCTGACTATCCATCCGGTCTGGTAGTCTTTGGGTCTGAGGCGGGTTTTTTCCATTTCCGAGCCGAAACTGGGTATTCCAAGCCTGGGGAGGAGAGGTACCGTGGCCCCTCTGAGGAGGTGGACTCTGGAGGTGGAGCTCTGAGGGGAACGAAGGGTGTTCTCTTGGTGTCCTCCTGGGTGTCTCAGTACACAGGGGACTGCGATTCGTCCCAACCCCACCAAAAAGTGCCCTGGCCGGGGCTGGAGTCTGTCTTCCTTGGCGTCTCTGATGACGATGCTGGAGGGTTTTTACGTCAAACCCCGACCTGGGATGAAAAGAAAATCCATTCGGGCAAGTGTCTCATGACTAGGCTAGACAAGTCCTTTTGAACTGTACATCAGAGTACAATTTAAATAATATTTTGGGGTAGAATCTTCAGCGGTAAAAAACGTATGTTCTCCACAGAATCAACTTAAAGGATAATCAATATTATTTTATGAGTATAGGCTTATGCTGGGTTTCACTTGAAGGATATTTGCAATTTACCTGTTGTAGTGAGTGTCAGGTGAGTGTTCTCTGGAGGCTAGTGAGAGGTTTCTCATATCAGTGTGGTGATTGACAAACGTCTCTTCAGTAACTCGTGTTGTCTCGCTGATACCAGACTGCCACAACACAAACACACACTCTTAAAACAATGCCAGAATCATGGACTGGTTGTGATAGTGCGAGTAGAATTAATGCATAAAAGTGAGGCAGAAAGGAAAAAGAAACAAAATGAACGATTCAAATGTTGTACTTTAGTTGTTTTCTTTTTGGAGGTTTCAAAACTAACACGCCAGCACGGTAGCTAGAAGACAAACTATAATCTGGTAGGAGCGTTGGCCGAAAAACAGAATATGAACACAACTGAACAGTGATTGGAAACAGGTACATCCTCGGGATGAGCTGCTGTCATCCCTCTCCAGCTGTCATCCTTCTGGTTAGTGCACCGACAAGGTGGAGCGCCGGAGATGTGGAGTGCCGGGGGGGGGGGGTCACTGTGCCACACGTAGCTGACGTTACACTGGTAGAGCATGGACTCCTCCCTATTGGGACCTCTATTTTAGCTCACAATAGGGAGACTTGAAACAGCTGTGTTTCAGTTTAAGAATCTGGCGATTTGGCTACCGTCCTGATGTAACACACCTAAAGAACACAATAATATGTCGAATGGCCAGAACTAAATATAAATCTCAAGGGTTTAGGTCTGTGGTTAGTAGTGACTTGATAATGTCCTGCCCCTCCAACACGGTCACCTGGCTTCTCCAGAAATGATCTTATGACAGACGGAAGGCAAGTCATAAAATCTGGTCAATCCAAACGTCCACACAGGCTGGCCCTCAGCAATGAGCGCTGGCCCTCAGCTTTGAAGGTGTGAATGTTTTGATTTGTATTCACTCTAATACACATTTGACTACACATCAATGTATATTGTGAATAGCAGCCTGTCCGTATACTTAAGGCCAAATGTTTGGATAATCCCTGATTAGGTCTAAATCCAAGGTCTAAGAGACCGCCTCCTGTGCACATGTACTGCTGTAGGGCGGGTTTGAATCCGACAGCTGCCCTTTCAGATGATCATTTTTTTATCCTGTCAAATAAAGCATAAAATACAAAATCTATTCATAAAAAATAAAAATCCTATAGATTATAGACAGGTGGGCTGGTTCAGTCAGTGGTGTAGGTGAGATACCTGGGCACTCTCACCTGGGAGACCAGGCTGGAAGGACTCAGGGTAGGTGACAAGAAAGGACTGCCCACCCTGTTGCAGATGTCTATAGGAGGCAGGGTGTGTTGCAAACTGTTAGACAAGGAGTTCAGTCTGAACAGCAGCTCATCCAACAGGCTCTCAAACTCTTGCAGATAAAATGTCTGGGGACAAAGACAAACATCAATCAACTAGTTAGCCCACTAAATAACCCACTCTACTCTCTACTTGAAACGATCTTTGCAATGTTAGTTGAAGTAAAAGTTCACTGACTTTGCTGTTGGTGCAGACATGTGTCTTTGTTAGTTTGCGCCGACCAATTGAAACAGCCGCCCAGTCCTTGATGTAGCCAACCAAGTCAGAGAGAGTCAGCTGGCTCCTCTTCTGACAGGCTCGCTTAGCAACCCCTACCAACGAGGAGACGACGCCGATCACCTAGAGATTAAGAGGTTTACAACAGACACGTTGGAACAACTTGCCAGAGTTTCGATGAAACAAGCTAAAATAAAGTAGCGTTACATACACATGGTACTCAAGAACGGTGGGCCCTGGAGGTCATTAAGAAACCTGTGAATTTCATATAAAAAAATATATGTTGTTATATTCACAATAGTAGCCAGAGGTAGAGGTTGGGAAACGCGTTTGTCATGGGAGACAGAGAGGGGACTGCAGTTGGCCAAGCCAGGGTTCAAACCCCATTTGCCAGGGAGCTGAGACCGCTACCACAGACTCTGGCCCAAGACTATCTGATTCATGTCAAGGGTTTGATCAAACACAAAGATATAGCAAAAAGTGCGTACCAGTGCTGTCCAGGCCACCGTGAGGACCAGACGGAGAGCAGACGGGCCCCAGGAGGTGTGGAGCTGGTGTGGCTGAGAGGAGAGGGAGCGGGCCAGGGTGCTGACTTCCCAGGGCCCCCTAAGGACTAGCAAATTTCCCATCATGCATAAAGTCAACAGCAGGATGGCTCCTGACAGCTGGGAAATGGAGGAGACAGAGGAATACCAACATCAGGACACTCCGCAGACAGTGGGAACGACGTTTGAATTTCAACCACATGTTCTAACGCAGGGTTATTGTAGTGGTACTGGATGGAGTGGATAGAGTTAGTGTGCTGTGTCTGTCAGTTGTTTACCACAGGCCAGAAGAGTCTGGAGAAGGTGGCTGTGTCTGTCAGTTGTTTACCACAGGCCAGAAGAGTCTGGAGAATGTGGCTGTGCCTGTCAGTTGTTTACCACAGGCCAGAAGAGTCTGGAGAAGGTGGCTGTGTCTGTCAGTTGTTTACCACAGGCCAGAAGAGTCAGGAGAAGGTGGCTGTGTCTGTCGGTTGTTTACCACAGGCCAGAAGAGTCTGGAGAAGGTGGCTGTGTCTGTCAGCTGTTTACCACTGGCCAGACAAGTCAAGAGAAGGTGTCTGTGTCTGTCAGTTGTTTACCATGGGCCAGACGAGTCTGGAGAAGGTGAGTTTAAGGAGAGTCAGTGAGGCAGTCATGGCTCCGTTGACTCCCAACAAACACACACTCTTGACCGCCAGGAGGAAGAGCAGTATGCCACACAGCGTCCGGGTGTGCTGGAGATAGTAGACACATCATCATACATCATCATCATCCTCCTCTTACACACACACACACACACACACACTCCCCCAGTCTTACCAGTTCACAGGTAAACAGTCGGCTGAGGTCAACGTGCGCTCTGAAGCCTTGTCTTTGCAGTAGGTCAATGATCTCCAGAGACAAAATGGAGCGGTTGAATTGGTAGACAAAATACACCAGGACTAAAAGGAGAATACTGACCTGGAAAGAGACAGAGAAGGGCCTGAACAGGTAACTGACCTGTTTCTGATAAACACACAGAGACATTTCATACTGAGATAAAGGGTACAAAGTTCAGATCGTGGTTTGCTTTAAGCTGATTGTAAAGAGGCTTGCTTGATTGGTTCTAACAATTAAAAGAAAACGTGGACAACTGCAGTGAGCAGCCCCAGGTTCAGAGAGAATGACAAGAGGAGAGAAGGTGAGTTTCTCTCAAACCTGCAGCCAGGACCTGGGGTCTCTGCAGTATCCCAGGATGTCTTTCTCCCTGGCAGAACAGATATGAAGGATGAGCTGGATCAGAGAGACGAGGAGGAAGAGGTGCTGGAGATGAGAGATGACAGTTAGCACAGAATCAAACAAGAAGGCCCCAACTAGTTCATGAAAGGAGAGGGACATCACATTGTGTATCCAACATTCCACATTTGCTGGTATCCAGAGTGACGTACAAGTAGTGAGTGCCTACAATTCCACACTGGAACCAGAACCCTGTCTTTCCAAAGGCCATGGTCTACCCTACCGTCTGGGCCACACAGCGTATTACTTTGGACCCATGGTCTACCCTACCGACTGGGCCACACAGCGTATTACTTTGGACCCATGTTCTACCCTACCGTCTGGGCCACACAGCGTATTACTTTGGACCCATGGTCTACTCTACCGACTGGGCCTCACAGCGCATTACTTTGGACCCATGGTCTACCCTGCCGTCTGGGCCAAACAGCACATTACTTTGGACCCATGGTCTACCCTACCGTCTGGGCCAAACAGCACATTACTTTGGACCCATGGTCTACCCTACTGACTGGGCCTCACAGCGCATTACTTTGGACCCATGGTCAAAGAATGCAATTTGATGAATGGACAGGCCACAGTAAATACTGACGTTCAGCCATCAATGTTTTTATGTCTGGCAATTTCTTGGCCCCTCAACTGGTAGCTTGTACGGAAGCCTGAGGTGGTGGACAGAAGCCTGACCAGTGGTGAGCGGAGGGGAGGTGCTTAAATATAATTTAATTTTGGTTTGGGGGGACACAGCAAGCGGGTGTGTTGTCGTGGTGCTACCTGGCTGCCCATACTGACGTAGAACCAGGCCGTGGGGGTGTGGTAAAGCCTGGCTGACTCCACATGGGTGGAGGTATGCCATGCTCCGCCAAGTGATCTCTCCGCCAGCAGGGTCACGCCGACCAGCTGGTAGCTGAAGGGACTGTAGAGAGTAAAGTGGGTTGCCGTGGCTACCGTCTGTCTGCCTAGCCAACCAGCGGACCTCAGGAACTCTAGTCTGGACACACACTCTGACCTAGAGTGAAAAGGACTGGACAACATCAGCAATGATATTTCAGTTGTAGTAGACTCACGGTAGTTCATCTGTGAGGATGTGGCTGAGTGGTTGGGTTGCTTTGCAATGATGATAGCTATGATGATGGTATTTAATGGTTGTGTTCTGGTCTGACTGTGGTAGATGTGATAACGGTATTGAGATGTTGTGTTGTGGTGCGACAGTGGTGGCTCTGATAACAGTATTGAGATGTTGTGTTCTGGTCTGACTGTGGTAGCTGTGATAACGGTATTGAGGGATGGTGTTGTGGTCTGACTATGGTAGCTGTGATAACGGTATTGAGGTATAGTGTTGTGGTCTGACTGTGGTAGCTGTTATAACGGTATTGAGGGATAGTGTTGTGGTCTGACGGTGGTAGCTGTGATAACGGTATTGAGGGATGGTGTTGTGGTCTGACTGTGGTAGCTGTGATAACGGTATTGAGCGATGGTGTTGTGGTCTGACTGTGGTTGCCGTGATAACTGTATTGTGGGATAGTCTTCTGGTCTGACCGTGTGAGGCTCAACCGGACCGTGATCTTGTTGCCAGTGTAACACCGTAGTCGACCGCAGAGATAATGACCGTCCGTCAAGGGGAACGCCATGTCAGAGACTCCAGGGGTGTTTACTGTGAGGCATTCTGGGAACAGGCTAGCCATGGCAGAAGGCACCTGAGAGTAGGTCAGAGGTCAAGTATGGGTTTAGGATAGATAAAGACCCACAAAACAAGTGAATTTTCTAGTGAAACAAATTGAAAGAGGTTGTTGAGCCAGTTAGATCATTCACAGCTAAAATACATGTGGAATACATGCTGAGGACCGACGGAAAAGCAAAACTGCAAGTTTCTCAAGTTCACTCAGGCTTCACTTATTTTCCACGTTGACCACAACACCATCTCTGGGTGAGAAAAGCACACCTAAACGATTACTAAGGATAAAATAACAATTATTCAACAGATAGTGTTTTAAAAAAATAAATCAACATCAAAATGTAAATCTCCCTTCTATACCAATGGCTGTAAGCTTCCAGTCAGGGAAATTGATAGATGCGTTATTTCTCCTAAGGGTTACCTGACATGTGAATGACTCAGGATAATCAATTTTCCACAAGATGGGCTCTCCTGTCAGAATAAATGTTCCCTGGCTGGCATCGGCCTGTCACAAGTAGAAACGGAGACACATTTTAGATGGTTCATTTGAATCAGAAAATCAAATGTATATTCAAACACAAAGCTCAGGTGCGTCTGCACTCTAGGACACACACACACACACACACACACACACACACACGCACACACACACACGCACACACACCAATGCCCACCTTCCCGGTTCCTTGTGTGGTATTATTCCAGGCGTGCCATGGCAGACCGTCCACTAGACTCATCCGTGTCCAGTTCCACAACTCCTCGTGTGTTGGGATGGACAGAAATGGGCTCCTGCAGTGGAACAAAATGTTCACCGTTGTGAGTTTGCTTGCCGCAAGAAAACGTTCGACCCGAACGATTGTGTTCCCTCTCGCCGCTACCTGGTGAACTGTGTTCGGATGGCACGGGTGAGACGACACTGATCTGCAGGGAAGCTCCCATAGGTCATGCAGAGAAGGAGGAACAGCATGGAGACACACACTGCCATCTCTCTGTGGAGGGAACACAGTGGGTCAGACACGCACGGGTACACACACACACACACACACACACACACAC
>JACXGJ010012278.1:0-18237 GCA_016801105.1 Esox niger | reverse complement strand
TTATTAGGGTAGGTTAGTCTTTAATGCAGATTCAATGGTTGCAGTGGGGTTATTAGGGTAGGTTAGTCTTTAATGCAGATTCAATGGTTGCAGTGGGGTTATTAGGGTAGGTTAGTATTTAGAACAGTGTCAGTGGTTGCAGTGGGGTTATTAGGGTTGGTTAGTATTTAGAACAGTGTCAGTGGTTGCAGTGGGGTTATGAGTTGTGGTTGACAGAGTGAAACCAGGAAGGCAGTTGGAGAGGAAACACCTGCATGGAGAGAAAGAGAGAGGGGTGTTTTTCTGTGTGTGGTTTTGTACTTAAGACAGTTGCAAATGTCTTATTGTGGACAAACCTATACACATGCCCGAGATATTGAATGTGTAAGGAACATAATCTATGACCTGGAGGTATCTGCACATATGTCAGGTCAATGGTTGAAGTAACAGCATGTTGAGGAAGGAACTCATCAAGGAAACTGATGAAAATGCTGAATTAAAAACATGGTAAGCCTGATGTCCTGACTAAATGTCTAATCCCGCTATCATATCATCAAGGCCTACTCTTCCCCTGCTTATAATTAGCGAATTCATCCCCACTGCTGTTGCTGGGGTCATCTGAGCGACTGACTCGCTGGCTGGTTGGTTACAGATCTATGTTTAAAAAAAGTGACACTTGTATGTAGAGAGAGTTACGGAAAACATATGAAATGTGTTAAAATATTATTTTGGTATACGAGTATGGGCTGTGGAAGAGGAAATATTGTAAAGGGGACTGTGTTCCACCTCTCAATCACACATATACACACAGGCACATATACACAGGCTCATACACACAGGCACATACACACCACCAGTTACAGAAGATGACAGTATCCACGAACCCAACACACCCAAGACACACCCTCAGCTCTTTGTATATTAACAGGTCTTAACACCTGGGAACCACGCAGGCACAGAGCTGCCTCTGTCAACCTTTTAACGGGGCGGAGCATCAAAGACCTTCTCCCTCAGCATCTCAAATGACACACTATTCCCTGTGTAGTGTGCTCTACCTTTGACCAGCACCTATAGAGCTTTGGTCAAACTTTATGTGCCATGTAGGCAAGGTTGGGTAGGTTACTTTGTAAATGTAATCCATTACAGTTACAAATTGCCTGTCCTCATTTGTAACCAGTAATGTCATCTGATTACTTTGCGGTCTGGCAAAAAGAAACCCCAGGTGCGCGAAAGCATGTTAGCAATCGTGAACACCCGCACACATAAGTTTTACCTGCGCGAACGTGACAGACGAATATTAGGGCCATAAGAAATGGATTATCAAATTGCTAAATATAGAAATAAAATGTGATTATACACCTGCACTCTCAAAGTCAATGTCGTAAGGAGCCTGTAATGTAATGAATCTGTAATCTGATTACAATATTTGACAGGTCCTGTTTTTTTTTTTTTTACTTTTACTCCCCAACTCTGTATGTAGGGAACAGGGTGCGATTGGGGACAAATATCTCTCTATACCAGACACAATGTGTTTACCTTGTAGAACCTCCATTGGTTGTAGAGCCTTACTGGCAGTCTTCTCCCTTGATGTCATCACACTAATGGTCCCTCTCTACCTATCTGCTACCGATGATCTGCAGGGTTTGACTGGTCAATGTAACTTTGACTTAAGGCAGTGAACAGTTTCCACATGCTACAAATGGCCTCTGGGGGCACTCTTCAAAACAAGTCACTATAAAAGGAAACGCATGCCATTTGATAGGCAGGCTTTATATCAACCTATTGAAGAAGCCAGAGAGACCTAAACAGAGTTCAACAGGAATAGGTGACCAAGGGCAGATTACATGCCAGGTAAACTTCTAGAAGTAATGTCCGTAGGGTCATTGTCAAAGTAACATAGTTACTGATTGTACATCTTTGACGTTTGTCTACAAGCTTGTGGACTGATTCATCATTATTCAGATCCTTCAGATAACACAACACAAGTGCCCGCATATTTCACCAGTCACCACACTATTTCCACATAAGATGGGGAAATGATGCATTATAATCACCTACCATTACCACGGTAGAAAAATCTGGACTTTCAAAAGTGTCCATGCATGTTGACTGTATAATGACTTAAATACACCACAACAACAATCTCTAATACCGCCAGCATTTTCCTGACACATTGGATACATTAAGGCATGTCCTGCCTGGCTGTGAAAGTGGCTCAAGTACATCAAAAACCCCAAACCAACCGCTGGTGCTGGCATGGAGTTCGCACCCAAACCCGGCAGATTTATTTTTGCCTGATTGGCGCCCACCATTAAATGGAGATAAGAAGCAGTTATGAGGTTTCAACATCCAGATGAATTGTGGACCACAATGACATTGTCCAGGACACTGATTCTATAGTCTCTATTTTCCAGGGTTTCAGCAGTTAGTGCATTTGACCAGTCACTGAAAGGTTGCTGGTTCGAATCCCTGAGCTGGCTAGGTGGAAAATAACGGCGCAAGGCTTTCAATCCAGGATGTTGCTGTAAATGAAAACGTGTTCTAGTTGGTAAAATTTGGATAAAAACGTTTCAACGATAAAATAAGTGAAAAGAAGTTTGAAAGTGTGCAAATATTTATGTTTTAATATAAAGAAAGATCATTTTAGTACAGGGCTTCCCAACCCTGTTCCTGGATATCTACTGTCCTGTAGGTTTTCTCTCCAACTCAAATTTAGCACACCTGAATCTTATAATTAGCTGGATGAAAAGCTTAACCAGGTTAGACACAAAATGGGGTCTCCAGGAACAGGATTGGGCAGCTGTTGTAGTACATATATAAGTGCTAAAAAAAGCTACAGCATTAAAGAGGAAATACAAAATCAATCAAAAATCAACTCCTTTTAATCTAAGAGATGAGGACCACCAGAGACAGCATTTATGTTAAATTTACATAAACTACTCTGACATCCTGTGGCCTTAACCCCGGTCCAATGGGATGCAACTGGGACTGTCACAACCGGAACACGGCCCAGGGAATTTCGTCATTTTGATTCGCAGTAAGATAATTATGTTAATCTTTGACACTAACCACAGCCCCTCACACACACACACACCACACAAATGCGCCTCTAGTTTGTCCTGAGCCAGCTCTGTTCTGGCCTAGTTGACAGTGATTCCTGAATCTTTGAGGCAAGACCATAATGAAGGTGTCATTATTGGAGAAACCAAACCCATACAGACCTATCCCGGAACAGACATCTTGTTCCTACGGGGACCAATTCTGCCCTGAAAGGGAAAATTAATACAGCATCTCCCAACGCACCTCACCCCCCTCTCAGAAACACTGCCCCACTGGAGGACAGTGCCCCACTGCATCGCTTTCTCTCCCCCTCTCTCGTCTGTCTCTCTCCCCCTCCGTCTCTCTGTCTATCTCCCCCTCAGTGTTTCACCTCCCCATCTAGGTCTATTACCTGCCCATCCTCATCTTCCAAATGCTGCATGATTTCTAACAATCCTTCACTGTACGAATATTCCGGACCGTCCTTCTCTTCACAACAGTTTCTAAGTGTCCTTCTCTCTCCGACTATTCCCATCAGTCTTTCTCCTGTTGCATTACACCCTTCCTACCGCTTCTTTCCTTTCCTTCACTCTTTATTGCTATGTCAAAAGCATTCGCTCCCTTCCCCTACTTCAGCCTATTTCCCTCCTCCCGCTTCCTCACGTCTCACAGGACACGGAGTCTGTCAGTCACACGCTGTCTCAAATCCCTTAATAGAACATCGTACTCTCGGTCCCCTCCTTCTCCGTCACGCCACTATGCTAGCGGGCAGCAGAGGCCAGTTCTTCAGAATAGTTACAGCGGCAGAAGGTTTGGACTGGCCGTGCCAACCAGGGGCTTTGTCAGTTGCTGCAGAATGTGACAAGCCATTGAAAAAGCAGTCAAGCACATGACAAGACCCATGTCTGGATAGAGAGAGGCCAGAGGCAGGTAGGGAAAGGGGGGTGACGGGGGGTGAAGGAGAGGAGATGTTCTGGACAAGGAGAAATACACTTTCTCATAAACAGACACTGATACACTTCAAGAAATAAAGAGGAAAGGATGGGCAAGACAGGAAGAGAAAGACAGACCAGAAACAGAAATTCTAAGGTCTGAACCACAGACCATCCAGAATATGAACAACCCCTTTAGATCAGACTCTCACAAACCAGACCTGAACCCACAGAATCTCACTTGCAAGCAGTAAAAATCCATATACTCTCACCCAAAACTTGTAAGCCATTTCTTTTACACGAGTGGTATGTCAGAATAAGTGCTGAAACTGCTGCTCTCCCTCATCTCTGGCCCAAATGGAACCCTGTACTCTTTCAAGTACAGTACATCGGAAATAGGGTGCAATTTGGGACACAGTGTTTGGCACTGTAGGGCTTAATGATGCCTAATGAAGACAGGTTTAGAGAGTGGAGGGTGCATCTGGGAGACTTGGCTTGTTTGTCCTGCAGTGAATTCACGCCAGAAAGACTTCTACAGCATTCAACGTCAGTCCAAGTCCTTAGGACGTCAGGAGATGCCCTTAATATGGTCCACTGGGGAAACCTGAGTACACATTACCATCTAGTAGGCTCACAGGTTATTAGGGAATTGGTTGTTAGTGAATGGGGATGGAGGATAGGCTTGGACAGCATGCTTTCACATTTGAGGCCACGTGACCCGAAATACACGCTAAGCCTCTCCAGACAAATGTGGAATACTCAAGACTGTGAAATCAAATTAACATTCTAAGAAAACAGGTTCAGGTTTTTCAACACCTCAACCTAGGTTCCCCTAAAATATATATATATATATATATATAGTTATTGGTAATTTTGCAGGATAAAAAAACCCTTGCATCAGCAAAATCAAAATGAAGGGAAGAAATATAATGACATTCAATAATTAACAACAAAACATGTAATAATAAATTATAAAAAAAGCAAAAGTAGCAAATGTTATTATACAAACAAAATATATACTGTATATACATACCTAATCTATATTATTTTATTATCAATTAAAACACAAACAGTTGATTGTTAATATTTGAAATGACTAAGGATATACCACTTCAATCAATTGGCTTTAGTATTTAAAGTTTCTTACTCCAACATCAAGACAATTCCTTGGAATTTATAAATGTTGCTCTTGCCTAAAAGAGTAAATCTGGGTTGTGTAAAGTAATGCTACCTTTCACATATACTTGGAAAGTTTATGCATTGAAAAATGAATGGGTCCCAATGTGGATGGTTTCTGTTTGAGAGAGATAGCCAATTTAGTGATTCACAAATTGTAGAATGATGTGTTGTTTATTTGCATCCACGAGTGAATCTGCGAAGATTGTTATAAATGACATCTATTTCGCAAAGTATGGCTTTGCTTGTGTTTTTATAGATGATGTAACCATTGTCACAGATAGGAAGCAGCAGTTGGGTCACTAAGGTCTTTCAGACTGATACAGTAAAACAATTCTCAGATCTCCCTCCAGATAGAATCTGTGCACCCCATTCTAGTTCTCAATAAACACTACAAATGGTGTATAAATAAGATATGGTCCCTCATTTATGAACTATGTCCCCTCAGTCTTTGCATCCTGCAAGTGAACATGTGTATACCGGCAAACTACTGGCAATTCCTTAATGATTACAGAGAAAAGTAGTGGGGCTAAAAGTGATCCTTGAGGTACTCCTCTTTTGGTCCATCCATGAAAACACATTGTTAGATGGAATCAGTTTAGTGATCTGTCAGTGATATTTATAGGTACTGGATTTTTGGTTCTATCTGTGTGGTTTCACCACTACGGTCTGTCCTGTTGGGCATCATTTAGTCCACTTCTGTTTCTCCATATTCAATTAATCTTCCTATCAGGGGCATAGAGAGAAAGAGGAGACGGGAATTTGATGGTGAGGAAAAACAAGCAAATCAAATAGAGAGGAAAAGAGAGAGGAAGACAGTAAAACACGTTTATTTAGTGAGTAACAGAGGATATTGCCACATATAAGCAATGGCGAGAAGGATGGAAAAGAGAAAGACAGAAGCTGAGTATGGCAGAGGGGGTGAAAAACCACATTGCCATTGACGATCCTTAATGGAGCAGAATTGACACAGCCAACTGAGGTGTGCTGATAAAAGCAGTGGAATGAACAACAAGCAGCTAATCTGCAACCAGGAGCAGTCAGTCAGAAGCAGTCAGTCAGGAGCAGCCAGTCAGGAGCAGGTTAAAACCCTCATAAAGTGCTGTGTGGCATTTCTCCCTTCTACTTCAACTGCTTTACGGGAAGCATTCTAAGCAGCACCCTGTTCCCTATATAGTGCACTTGATTTTGACTCATTTGGGAAGCAGTCCTGTCATTTTTGCTCACTCTCCTGTCTGGTTTCCTTTACCATCATTAGAAACACATTCATATGTGATATATGTTTAGCATGCACACCAAAAAAACTGTCCTTGCCAACAATATTTATCCACGTTAATAATGAAAACACAAGCAAAAACATCCCAGTTTGATTTTTTTTGTGAGGGGTTTCACATGGATTTTGGGATGCATAGTGAGTTAGTCACTCATGCTCATTCCATACCAGTCAGAGACAGGAGATCAGCAGCTCTCTGTGGGTTAAGAATGTTTGGCTTAATTACAGTGAACTAAAATTGGTACTTGTTAAATCATATTTTCGATAATGGCACCTCAAATAAAAAAGATTTGAGGTGCCAGTCCTAAATTCTAGTGGGGTTCAGGCAACTGCTGCTCATTACTGGTGGACAGATCGTCACACCTTGTGTTATTTGTAAATGTCATATACAATTGAGTATTGAAAGATGGACTCCATGCACATCATCAGCTCCTTTTCCAGACAAAGGACAGAGAGACAGAGGACAGAGAGACAACAAGAGAGGAACTGAAAGCGATGGATGGAAACAGTGGCTGAGGAGAGACAGAAGGAGAGACTGAGAGAGAAAGGAAAAGGTTTCATATCCCCATTGGACTCATGATCGCTGTGTAATTTCTTTAAAAGCCCAAACAATGCATTATTAAAGGCATTATCTGCAAAGCACAGTAAGTACTAAAGCATTCCTTTACACTCACAGTTGCTCTGTCAGTGGGTATGTGTCTGTGTCTGTCTGTCAGTGGGTGTGTGTCAGTGTGTTTTTGTTTCTGTGTCTGTGTCTGTGTCTGTGTCTGTGTCTGTGTCTGTGTCTGTGTGTGCGTGGCACAAATTGGAATTCGTGAAAATAATATTTAAAAAATGTGGACAGTGGTGCCCCAACTCCCAAAGAGTTTCCCTAGCTCCCAGAAAGTGGTGCCCTAACTCCCAGAAAGTAGTGCCCTTACTCCCAGAGAGTGGTGCCCTAACTCCCAGAGAGTGGTGCCCTAACTCCCAGAGAGTGGTGCCCTAACTCCCAGAGAGTGGTACCCTAACTCCCAGAGAGTGGTACTCTAACTCCCAGAGAGTGCTAACTAGCAAGTCGTTGAAGGAATATTCCGTTTCTGTTGTAGTTGGTTAGTTTCATATATGCTTTCTCAGGCTTAAGTGATCGTTAGGTGTCTGTGTAAATTATCAAATGCTAGAAGCACCACTTGTTGAAATACTTTAGTTAGAAGTAAATTGATGCCACTAAGACATCTGCAAACCTTGAGAACATATTACAGTTATCCATAAACAGCCCTCCTGCTTCGTGAACTTGGACCTCAGACGCTAAAATCAACTAGAACTAAAACACACATTCAACCCTTCAACAGCTTCTCTGTCGTGTCTTTTACCCCCTCGGCCCTCTTCCTTCAGTTCAGCACAAAGACATTAATAATAGATGCCTGGTGTATTTTGGCCCTCCGTCTATAGAATGAATCAATCACTTCCCTGGTCAGTGCTCTCTGTGCAGCTGGCTTCCCTGTACATTGTGTTCATGGCTCCATAAGTGACCGCCTCTGAGCCCCAAGCTAAAAAGATCAAGACATAGTTGCCTAACAGCTCCGGTCTCGGCTTTGGCCTGGCATCCGCTTGGCACCGGCTGGTACACAACAGAGCCTCCAGCTTTTAAAATAGGGTCCAAACAGAACTCTAGGACACTACTTTTGGGCACTGGTCAAAAGCAGTGCAGTACATAGGGAATAGGCTGCCTTTTGGACCACAAACAGAGTCATCTGACCTTGAGGTACCATGTGATCGTCTATATGTGGCACGGGTGGGAATTGATGAGGGGTCAAAGGTCAGGTAGCTTGCTGGGAGAATTTGACGTGTTGATACCGCACTCCACAAACACTCAATATACCCATGGCCCTGCACTGGGAACACACACACACACACACACACACACAGCCATGCACACACACACACACACAGCCATGCACACACACACAGCCATGCACACACACACACACACACTCTAACATACAGTAAAGCTTCTCTGTGGACCCAACAATATCTGCCAGACAGCCCACCTCCTGACATAGGGTTTGGTGATGGAAGTTGGACAAAGAGGTTTTTAAGTGAGAGGAGCTCCTGTTTTAAAATGTAGCACTTAACACTTTAATGGTCTTCATGACATTTAAACATAAGCTTGTAGAACAAATGAATTGACTGTGTCTTAGCAACAGTTTAAACTGGTGAGCACAGCTATTTGTTATGAACAGGTTGTCGGCTATGTTCCGAATTGCACACTATCCTTTAAGACTTTGGTTTGATATAGGCCACTATACAGGGAAATAATTGTTCTAATGTAGGCCATTATATAGGGGATAGGGTGCTGTTTGGTATGCAACTCCGTTTTAATGATCTTCCCTCTGTGTTCTCCTGAGTTCCCACATCAAACAATTGGTTCTGCCTCCTTTCAGCCCTTACTCAACTAGGACCACCAGCTCTCTTTTCAAAACATCTCCCCTGTCTGTGTGTATGTGTGTGTGTATGTGTGTGCGTATATGTGTCCAGGTGTGTGTGTGTGTGTGTGTGTTTGTCCAAGGTCCTATGTGAGTGGTGCGTTCTATCTCAGAATCTCTGTCTCCGCTTCAGCTGTTAGACTGGTCATGGCAGTTAGATTGAAGGGGTGGCCAAGGAAAATAATTTGGAGTGAAGCTGCCTGCAGGCACAGATCTAGGAGCTGCATATCATTCACCAAATTTGACTGAGTAGCATAAGGAAAAAGACACAAAACAGATTGCAGATCAGTGTCAAGAGACATCCTTGCACTCTGAATGGGGGGGTCCTGAGGAGAGAGACGTTATAGTCCAAGACAAACCTGCCAAGAGGGGCTCCCTCTTACAGAATGACACATCCGACGCAGCTGTTTTACTGCCTTCACAGCTCAGGCATAATAACAACATCCAGGGATATTAAAATACTATGAGCATTTTATGTGTGGCTTCATTTAATTATGATATATGAACCATGTGTTAACGTGGCTCCTTGATACAGCAACGTTCCTGTCCACAGCAATAGTCTATCAACACATCGATAGGAACTAATCCCAAACCATGCAGAGCTCAGAGTTTACTGATATTGAGTAGGAAATGTTCTCAGGCAGGGAGGCAGATGTATGTCTAAAATAATTAATATGAAAACACCGAGACTAAATTAGACCTAAAGCATATACAGACAAAACAAACAGACGTAAAGCAACCGTAGGGACACGAGCCATACAGCGTCCTGTTGACAAGTGGAGAGTGTTAAGCATGTCTCTGTTTGAGTGTATGTGTGAACACGTGCCAGTGTGATGACTTCAGTCTGTGCGTCATTTGAGAGCCTACGGACAGTGCCTTGTACAGAGGAGAGGGAAAGTAAGGAGAGATAGATGTAAGAGAAAGATGTAAGCCAAAGAGGAGAGAGAACCCACTTTCTCCCACCTATAAGGTCAATCTGTGTGAGACTTGAAGGGCCTGCTTTCTGAAACCTGAGCCCCTCTCCTGATATCCTGCCTGCCCACCATTCTAAATAAGATATAACAGTAGCATATAGTCCTACTCCCTCAAGTCTTATTTTGTGGGTTAGGAATATGTTACAGATTGACATTGTGAAATAAATTATAACGTTTTGTTTTCTTGAATCAATTGACGTCGCACAGCTGGATGAACAGTAAGGCATAGGACACGTCACTGGCATGCTGTCGAGAACTACCATCCGCCTGTCTCTCTAATCTGAGGCTCTAGATATAATGCACAAGAGCAAGAGCAGAGATGGACTGACCAGTATGGACGGAACACCAGTTACAAACGATCCAAACCGAGGAAAGTCCGAGTTACAATTATCACTTTGTGTGCATTTGGTGTGTGCAGAGAGAGAGGGAAGTGGCGAGACAGAAATAACATGAGAGTGAAAAAAAACTAACCAAGAGAAAGAGGTTGAGGGGTTTCTGCACATGAGGTGTATGTGATGCTGCATATAGAGGGCCTATATTGTGTGGCTATAGGAGCAGTGCAGCAGGAGAAGTCTCAGTGGTTGTCCTTGGGTTTCCCCCCTGGTATAAACACAAGACCAAACTGGCAGCGATACAGCAGGGCTCGTCCAAATAACTCAAGGGTAAGACACTGGGCTGTCACCACGGGCTGGGAGACACATCGGTTCCCCTAAATCATAGCATTATGTCGGTCAGAAGAGAGATGAACATTTATATGTATAATATGTATAGGTATAAGTGTGCTTCAGACTCTGCATGCTGTTACAACAGGACCAAAACAGACGCCAAGGTGCGCAACGTTACTACGCAGTTCCTGCCTTTGTGTCATTTTACCTGTCACACGCCTAGCATGGGGGACAGACTACCAGAGGATAGCCTGGCTGGGACGAGTAGGACTGGGCTTTAGGGAACCACTGTGTCGCCCCCAAAACCCGCAGATTAGCATGCAACGTCATCAAACCGACTCGAAAGGGATACTCAGAGGATGTTTCAGGAGAACAATGTGTCTGTGGAAAAACCAACTGAGCTTTGATTCACATAGAATGAAAAGCCCTGATATTGTACTAGCACGTGAGCTGCCAGAATAAGCATGGGACGGGACCCAGTGAAGTTGTGGGGTACATTCATTACAGTTGCAAAACATTTGCCAGATTGCAAAACATTCAGCTGAATGGGAAACATTTCAAACTGGGAACATTACAAAATATTACAAAAAAACTAAAACATTATCAAGGGCTGCTCTTACCCATGATACTAATTTAATTGTATTGCCAGAAGAATAACAACATAAGAAAGTTAAAAAAAATCAGAATTGTGGGCTCATAGTTGAACATATTGACTAAGCAGTGTGGCATCCAGTACACTACGATGTGTTTTCTAGCATCATAGAGCTTCCCCATCCCGCAAGCTAAAATTAAATGCTGCCCTGCAACTCTCACAAAATGCTGCTGATTTCATTCTTCAAGTGGCCTTCTAATGACCCCTTTCAGTCACACGACAACTTAGAGACGGGTGGTTTTCCTCAGGGGGACTCCATTATGCACTGTGGGCCCAATGCGCAGTACCCAGTAGCCACAATCCAACATGAGACCTCAAATCAAAATAACTACTTGGTCAACTGACAGTCAGCAATAGAGGTAATGATATTTTATATTTTCAGATGGAGTTGTTAATGGCAGTAACATAAATGACAAATTAATCTCTTGACATGTGTCTGGATACATCCAATTACCATAAAGACAAGTGGATATTGGCGTACAGTAAACATGCGTGCTAACTGCCACCATCCACAACGAGGAACTGATTCAGGGGAGAGAGTGGTAGGTAGCCTACACGTGTAGGTTTTTCAATGTCTTCTTCAGAGAACCCCTTTTAAATTGTTCCTCGAAAACCATTTGAAGGACTGATTTCTGAGCTTGTTTTCATACAGTTTCAAAATATTCTGCATGAACCTTTTAATGTGTATGACACTTTTTAAAATATGAAATGATATGAAACACGTATCTTAGCCTGGACTCTACCCTAACAAACACACCCGTTCATAGGTATCATCCACACATGTACATATACACATACTGATTCTGCACACACATACACCCAACCACCCACAAACACCCACCCACACACCCACCCACCCACACACACACACACACACACACACACACACACACACACACACACACACACACTTATTAACACTCATCCGATACTTTGCTGTTACTGTTTTGTATCAAGCCTGTGGCCTAGTCATCTTAGCCCTACCTAGTACATAAAGCATGGACATGCATTCAGGGAATTTTTTGAATGACAAAAAAATGTGAACATACCATTTTGGGCTGAATGTGTAATATGACTGTTTATATGTGCTGAATGACATAGCACACAACTGTCGGAAAACTATTTTGTCTCGACAGCACCACAGTTAAAACCAATGGAAAAAATCCCACAATGCATCTTTAATTACCTTATATCCCTGCACACTGATTCATTGCTGGTACTCCCTGGTCCTAATGTCTGCTTAAGAGTCTAGCTCTGCTTCTGGTCGAGTTTTGTATTGGAACTGTCCAGCAGTCAGGTTTTAGACCAGTGTACATTATAGCAATCTCAATTGTTGTAAATTATATTGTAAATTATTTGGAAGGAAACACCAAATTGTGTTGATTTGTTAATAGACCAATACAATGTAGTAGATTGTGTGGTTGATAGATATCCTTTTTAAGTTTTGTGAAATGTCACCTGCTTGTTAAACTACCTTGGTGACAAGCTATTGCATAATAGAGGGTAACATCTAAATTGCTTGAGGTGAATAAATGGAATACTTGTCCCAGCAACTTTATGTATGTTTTAGATTACACAATATAAGTGATATGCATACAAAGAGCTTCTCTTAAACTACAGAATGCTGTTTATCAGAAGGCCCATAGATTATTTTCTCTGGTGACAGCTTAATTAATTATCATGTGTTGTATTAAAGGTGAGATATTATTTTGTTTTAAATGTTTTTCCCTGAATAAATAATGGTAAATAAAATTAGTAAGTAGCCAAACAACTATCATTATTTATTGTGCATTGTCTGTTTCATGTATTACACATGTTCTATCTTTACTATGTATTTGTATTGTCCTCATATCTATTTCTATTATTCTTTTACTGTGTATTGTTGGAAAAGGGCCATAAGTACCTCACTATTTGCTTAGGATGCATGCGTCCAAATAAGATTATATTTAACACTAAATAAAAAATATGATACTTACATGAACGCATGATAGATGAATGCCCATCCCCGTGGTCTCTCCAATACGTTGTACAAGAAGTTCTGAAACTTTCTGTAGCGCTTGCTGGAGGCTGAGGTGCTCGCCCTGGGTCCAGGACGTCCAGGCAACGGAGTGCCGAGAAGCCCGGTGCGATGAGAAGGGTGCACACGCTCCGGGGTCGATGGTTCGCTCCTCTCAGTATGAACGGCGGTAAGAGCCACAAACTCAACCCGCCTATCGTCATTGGATGCAGGGGGCACCAACATTCGAATGCCCCCATTATTTGATGGGCTCCCTAACATGGTTATAAACTGCTAGAAGTATTAAATACAACGGAATACTGTTTCAATTACTTATTAAACAATGAGTCCATATCTACGTTGGTGATTTATAGCTTACTGTAAACAAAGGCTTGATAAAAATGTTCCCCGTTGGATAGGCAAATTAAGACAGATAATTCCAAACTAAAACGACTAATGCCAAGAAAACGGTAACAAAATCAAATTAGTCCAGGATCTGCGCTAAAATTCGTTTTTAAATAAGTTATCTGTAAATCAGATCACGACCACAAAAGAAAATGCTCATTGCATTTTGACAAGTGCGGTACGCAAAAACGTAGTATTTAAACATTGTGGAAACTCTAATGCGAAGTTATCCGCAGGTTGAATAACTATAAATTTGTTCACGCGATAATCCCAAAGACCGTAAATCCTTGAATTTGAGGTCCTTGCCACAGAATGATATCACTACAAGATATTTTGGCAGAGGAAATTGTAACTTTGTAACCTATCTGTAATTCGTACAAATGTCATCATAAAGTAGCCTGTTTCTTGAAAATTAGTTGAAATTACTTTTCTTTCGTAGTTATAAGCGTTTAACATTTATTACTGTCCGACAGCTAAAAAAGCTTAAAAAAAAAAAACTATCGAGTCAGCATGACTACTCTTTACTTTCCTCAAGTTTTCTTATACTACTCATATTCTTAAAAGCAGATCTAAGGTTCGCTGTTGCAGAACATGCCTACTGAACTGACACTCACGCAAGACTCCTTTCCTGTGCGTCTTGCTGGTCCAGCGCGCTCGTGGTGAGGAGCGGCGAAGACGGTCTTTGGGATTGCTGAAATCCCAAAACTTCTATTTCAGCGAGGAATCCCGTGACCCAGAGGGAAGCTAGAGGGACAGCTTAATTGAGTTGCTCTACCAACTACTAACTAGAAGCAACCGGCTATCTTAAACACGAGGGTTGTATGGGACAGACACAATAAGTGACGGAGAGAGGGAGAGAAGAATTGCACACGGCGATATTACCCGTGTGTGTGTGTGTGTGTGTGTGTGTGTGTGTGTGTGTGTGTGTGTGTGTGTGTGTGTGTGTGTGTGTGTGTGTGTGGTGAATGAGTTGTTCCGTGGCAGTATAAGACAGGTCTAATATCTCTGAGCTAAGCAGTCATGTTTCTGATGAGGCTGACAGGTTTTCATTTTAGAAAAAGAAATTCAAACATCACAATCACAGACTGAAGGCATTCGCTTTTTCAGGTAGACATGTTTGTGATTGGTCACCACATTAGTAGATGATTTCACCATATAAATAAAATCTAGATTATATTTTTATGGTTATCACACTGCACTATGGCATGTCTTCATTTACCAGAGGGGACGACACTAATTGTTTCAATTAAGTCTTCACTGGCAATACTGAGCTTCTGGAAATGCCATGTGGGTTATATGTTTAACATCTGAGAGCTGTATCCATGGATACTGTGCAGGCAGGGGGCACCAGATAAGAGGGACAGGTGTGAGGGACAGACAGTGGGCTAATCGCCGAACAGCCGTACAACCAAGGGAATAAAATGGGAATACTATTGCTGTGGTGCATAAATTACTTTTTATCAATGAAATAAAATAATAAAATACCATTGATGTTATAACATTACACATACAGTTGTTACAACATGCTTATACAAATTCCGCAAATATCATAAAACCCCAAAGAGCAAGCAATGCGTAGAACAAAAACACTTTGAAAAGCAAGAACCTAGAAAGTAACCTAGAGAGGAGCCATGCTCCTAGGGGTGATACGTTTTCTTCTGGCTGTGCTAGATCGAGATCATAAAGGTTTGGTGGTGTATGGCCACAGCTGAGTTGTTTTCAGGCAAGACTTATTGCAGAGTGGTTGGACAGAGTGGCTGGATGGAGTGTCACTAAGCCTTGTTATACTGGCAAATGATCAGTGGGTAAAATGACCAGTGGTTCAAAAATACTACTTAGGAAAAAATAAAACTCCAGTCGGCCTTTCATACCTGAGCAATGAAAGAGCTCACAGTTGTTAAAGAGGTCTTATATGTTATGCAAGTACACTGGTGTGTGTAGATTAGAAATGGAGCGCCTGAGGATTATGTGGTTCTGGTTACCCCTCAGATTCTATGGCTTTGACCCAGCTCACTGTAGATCCGTGACGGGGTCAGCTGTTTAGAGAGGGGTGAGGGTGGTCTTTCTACTGCCCTGCCACATCAACACAGACCTCACTAATAACATCAACAAATGGCTAGAATTCAGTTGCTCACACAGTAGTTAAACGTTTTGTAACGGGAAATGAAAAAGCATGTTTAATTGAACAAGTTCTCGTAGTCAGTCCCTGTTCAAGACGCTTTCCTCTACCCCCAAGGTCTAATGCAGTGGTACACTTTGAGATATTCTGGAGATCTTCCAGTCATTTCCAAGAAAAGTCTATCCCTTAAAACCCAGCCTTCAAACAATAAGACTTAAGAAGAATAAGAAGCCACATTCTGACCAACAATGACTTTGAATGAGTTACAGAGTTCCGTGACTGGAAGTGTGAACCATATCGAGCACTGCAACTTCGGTATTGAAGGGTGGCAAGAAAGGAATATTTAAAAAAATATATGATCTTAAAACATGAGAGTGATCCTGCTGTAATGTGGGAAAAGGTTTTGTGATCAGATGAGACCAAGATTGAGTTTTTTTGCAGAATTCAAAGTGCCATGTGTTTCGGGGATCAAATACTGCCCATACGTTAAAGCTCACCATCCCTAAAAGTAGGGTGGTGGCAGCATCATGCTGTGAGGCTGCTTTTCATAAGCAGGGACGGTGCATCTTGTTAAAATTTAAAGAATAGATGGAGCAAAATATAGAGAAATATTGCGAGAGAACATGCTTTGGTCTGCTAAAAAACAAAGCTTGTGAGGGAATTCTCCTTTCAACATGACAACCATCCCAAGCACAAGCCAAAGCATCATTCAAATGGTTAAATAACAAAAAGGTGAATGTCCTATAGTGTCCCAGTCACAGTGCTGAGTATCTCTGGCACTATTTGAAAATCGCAGTTCCCAACAATTGTGAACAACCTGGAACAAATCTGCCAGGAAGAATGGGTCTAAATCACTCCGACACAGTGTGCAAACATGGTACATACCTACCAAAAGACTTGAAGCTGTTGTTACAGCAAAAGGTGGCTCTACCAAATAAGAATGAGCAGGGGTGCGAGCAACATATATACATTTTTCTCCCTCGTAAATATTTCCAAAAATAAAAGCTATGTCCCCTTGAAATAATCTGTTTTGACTGTCATTGTTTCAAAATAAAATATCCAACACATTACATGAAATGTCAAAGTACTATTTGTAAGTCAGTAAAATGACAGAACAGTAACATAGAAACCACTGTGCCTCTGGGAAACAATACAACCTATTTTACAAAACAAGTCTACATTATAATTAGTTTTGGCCTGTAGCCTATAATAAGCTATACTGTGGTGCTAACGAAGCAGTCTTTTATTTTTTGCATTGGTTCATCAAACATGCTGTGTTGAGGAATGACCTGGGGGATGTCTGTGTGGCCTCTGCAATGTCTTGAGGAATGACCTGGGGGATGTCTGTGTGGCCTCTGCAATGTCTAAGTCACACCTCTAGACACCATTCCCATGGCTGTTTGCGTCCATAACATTACATCACTCAGCAATAACTCTTCACGTCGCCTCAGAACACAGACACTGGTCTTTACATACTAAAAGGATCCCAGGTAACACTATACTATCTTGTATTCTCTGCTTGATTATGCTACAGCTATATACATGAGAAAAAGGACCGAAAAGCAATCGAAAAGCTGACTATAACGATAGTAGCACAATATCATTGCACGAGTATTTGTGACGTATCTAAGCAATTAGGCTTAAAGAAATTTTGGGGTGCATGGCCAGCGCTCAGAGTTGCTTTTAGGCAAGATGTATTGCAGAGTGGCTGGACACAGTGCTTTGCCAGGTATGCCGTCAAACCACCGAGACAACTTATTGCGATTATAAAATAACGTATTCCCCAGGCATCAACCAAATTTGAGGTCTTAGGCAACAAGGCAAGTTCATCAGCCATTAACCGCACCGCACCACTCGCGTGCAAGACGAGAGTTTGGTGTGCTAGGACAACGACTGGAACCTCCGACACAGCTGTACTGTCAGGCAATGACTGCACTCCTGCACTATTCAGACAACATGCCTGTTTTTGTAACTCTGACTCTGCCCAGCTGCTGGGTGTTGTCATGAGCCAGCCACGGTGGAGACTGGCCCTGTCCTCCGGTGTTTGTAAGTTTATCGTGGGGATGACAGAGTAGCGTAGCCAGGGGGCGGGTTTGGGGTTAGAGAGAAACTGAGTTCTGGTGTTGACCGGGTCGTGGAGGGTGGAAGTTAAAAAGGAAGGGAGAGGTTGACGGGGAGGGGTATCCACGAGTTGCTTTTCCCCTGTGAAACTTTGATGTTAATCCCTGAGTGCAGACCCAGATCAGGACACTCCATCGCCACCTCGATTGGGCTTCAGGAGCCCCCGCCCCCACACAGAGAAGGCTCCACTGAATTAAAAGAGACCGACGAATTTACACATAAAATAGACACATGGTCAAGTGAACTCACACACTGTTATTGGCATCTGGATAAAAACCTACAATTGCTACCAGTACCAGTCTCCTCACGAGTGCACATTTTACTTTGGGGATTTTAAGTGTGTGTGCTCAGTATAAACATTGCTCTGGCAGGCTTGATTAAATCCCAGCCAGGAACTGGTGACAGATAGAAAGGGGGGGGGGGGGGGGGGGGGGGGGGGGGGGT
>JACXGJ010012277.1:0-18347 GCA_016801105.1 Esox niger | reverse complement strand
ACCAAAATAAACCACAACTACGTGCACAAACATTCAACATAAGTAGGTTCCCCAATTGGAGGCAATAACGAACACCTGCCTCCAATTGGGGAAACCAAAGCACATAGAGGTGGCTAGAGCCACCTATTTAGGCCATGTCCTGGCTATGGCCCCAGCCAGCGCAAAGATGGCTAGGGGCATAGCCAGGACATGACAAGTACTTGGTGACAAAACCTTTGTGGGCATCACATAGGTCATAGGTTTCTTGTAGTTGACCACCAGGTTTGCACACATCTCAGGAGAGATTTTGTCCAACTCCTCTTTGAAGATCTTCTCCAAGTTATTAAGGTTTTGAGGCTGACATTTGTCAACTCAAACCTTCTGCTCCCTCTACAGATTTTCTATGGGATTAAGAGCTGGAGTCTGGCTCGGCCACTCCAGGACCTTAATGTGCTTCTTCTTGAGCCACACCTTTGTTGCCTTGGCCATGTGTTTTGGGTCATTGTCATGCTAGAATACACATCCACGACCCATTTTCTATGCCCTGGCTGAAGGAATGAGGTTCTCACCCAAGATTTGACGGTACATGGCCCCGTCCATCGTTTCTTTGATGTGGTGAAGTTGTCCTGTTCCCTTAGCAGAAAAAAAACCCCCAAAGCATAATGTTTCCACCTCCATGTTTGATGGTGGGTATAGTATTCTTGGGGTCATAGGCAACATTCCTCCTCCTCCAAACATGGTGAAAGAGCTTGATTTTGGTCTCATCTGAGCACAACACTTTCACCCAGTTCTCCTCTGAATCATTGGCAAACTTCAGGCCAGTACATGTGCTTTCTTGAGCAGGCGGACCTTGCGGGTGCTGCAGAATTTCAGTCCTTCATGGCGTAGTGTGTAACCCATTGTTTTCTTGGTGACTAAGGTCCCAGCTGCCTTGAGATCATTGACAAGATCCTCCCGTGTAGTTCTGGGCTGATTCCTCACCGTTCTCATAATCATTGCAGCTCCATGACGTGAGATCTTGTATGGAGCCCCAGACTGAGGGAAATCGACAGTTCTTTTGTGTTTCTTCCATTTGCGAATAATCGCACCAGCTGTTGTCACCTTCTCACCAAGCTGCTTGGCGATGGTCTCGTAGCCCATTCCAGCCTTGTGTAGGTATACAATCTTGTCCCTGAGTTTGTTACTTGTTTAGAAGACCCCTGGTACCCAGAAATCTTTCTGACTCAGAGGGGACCAAATACTTATTTTACTCATTAAAATGTAAATCAATTCATACTATTTTTTGCACACGTTTTTCTGGATGTTTTTGTTGTTATTTAGTCTCTCACTGTTCAAATAAACCTATCATTAAAATTATAGACTCATAAGTGGGCAAACGTACAAAATCATCAATCTTTTTCCCTCACTGTATCAGACTGAACTCTGCATTACTCAGACATAGTACTTTATGTTATAATTAGCTGGATGCCAATTCATTATAGATTTAAGAAGACCTACCTCTTTAAATAGTAATACAACTTTTGAGGGTCAATTTATGTTATTTTACATTCAAACTTGACCAACAAAAATATATTAAATAGATGTTTATAGAAGGATTCATGTTCTGGTTCAAGATGCTCGAATTTGACAAGCCAATTTTTTTATGTGTCCTATGTTCTGCATTATTTTATGTAGGTCTGGTTAAAGTAAACATGAGCTGATGAATAAATACAGTGTATTAAAAGCTAAAATGTGTAAAGTAAACTTAAGGAGTGCTCGATCCTGAGAGTAAGTGACATGAACACGTTCAACCCCTGTGCTTCATAACTGAATTGTAAATGTAAATCGGACTCTCTTCTAGGAAATAGAAATGGAAATTTTTGGTTGTGTATGTGTGTGTTGTTGTATGTGTGTGTATTAGTTGTTGAATGTGTGTGTTATGGTTCCCTGATAAAATACACAATCAATCAATTACTAGTCTGGCTTCAGTGTTTGTATTCCAGGTCACCTTTTTCTATCAGCTCATTAGCATACAGTGATGAATTGACTTAAAAGTGGCCTTATAAATTGTATCCCACAAAACTCAGACACTTGAAGATAACTCATCAAAGTTTTAGAAATGGAATTGCCTAATTTCACTTCTCTGACCTTCCGCGTGTTGATAGAACCTGAATCTTCTACACCAATCACAATGGGTCAACATTTATAAACTGGACAAGTACTCAATATCGCAGTCTGAACTGCAGCCGGTCTAGATAGGGATTCCCACAGGTAATAGTAGCTAGGGAGAGTTCTAAGAGGGGCTGCCTATTTTGTGATTGGATTAGAGTTGGCATGTGTTTGGCATGTGTGTCACCTCATATTTATACCCCAGTGAAACAAGAAGTCATGGGTGACCACATAACCGTTCATAATGACTTAGAAACATATACAGTGCCCTCAAATGCCCACCCTATAAATATGAATGATGTGAATAAATGTGATTGTTGTTTATAAACTTGATCTTAGACCCAAAATATCATATGAACCTTGAGTGAAACTTTTCCATATTAATGCATTTGATACAATCGAGTTTATCATGTCCTATTTATTTCTATGAGCCTGTCTTCCCAAAGAAAGGCATACAGTTCCCATTTATCTATTCAAATGCTATTCACAAGATCATCAGTCTCTGGCAAAGCAGATGAAGGACTTTTACAAAAATGAACGATTCTGTTAAGGTGCCTCCAGCCGCCTGTTTAATGGATGACATCTCTCCACTCAGGCCTTTCCTGTGTTATGAATCACCCGCCAGCTACCTCAGCAATCCAACTGCAGGGCAGTCCAGTTCAGAAGGGAGAACCTCCAGGGAACTGAGGGAAACTCCACAGATCAGGTTACGGCTCTTAACGTATCCACACACGACAAAACACTGCGTCCTACAAGTGTGCGAAGGTATGCTAGTGGGTGGGTGTGTTTTGGTGAGGCAGAGCCGAGGGGCAAATAATAAACACTGAATAACAGGGTGAATAACCCAGTGGGGAATCCAGTGAATATCTGGTGAATAACCCAGTGGGGAATCCAGTGAATATCTGGTGAATAACCCAGTGGGGAATCCAGTGAATACTTGGGGAAAATTCTGGTGAGGAACCCAGTGAAAATTCTAATGAATAACACAGTGAGTAACTCGGTGAAGATCTGGTGAATGAAGTGAAAGTGAAAACCACCCTTGAACTATAAATGCCTTCCAGGCAAACCATCTTTTGAGGTGATCAGCCGCACAAGGCATAAAGATAGATTGATCAAATTGTAGTTGACAAAATGTAGGCTATAGTGTGGATTTGACTGTCATGTTTACATTAAGTAAATATTCCATAAAGTGCAGTGGATGTTGTCCTGTAATAGTCATGGGGGATCGTTCACAAGGATGTTGAACGGATTACCATACTCCTCTCATGTGGACCAGCTGTCCCTTTTTCATGTGGCCCAACTGTCCCTTTTCTCTCTTTTTTTAACTAGTCTTGCTGCTGATTAGCATCAACTGGTCCTCCAACCCAGTCCGTTGTGCAGGGGTGCGTTCAAAAGCAGTCTCATCCTGCCTATGGGATGCATTCAAGAGCAGTCTTCTACTGCCTAAGGGGTGCGTTCAAGAGCAGTCTTCTACTGCCTAAGGGGTGCGTTCAAGAGCAGTCTTCTACTGCCTAAGGTGTGCGTTCAAGAGCAGTCTGCCTAAGGGATGCGTTAAAGAGCTGTCTCCTGCATGGAGTTCCTTGTCTCCCCCTGTAGGCAGGACGAATTTGTGCCAAGACACATACACGCACACACGCAGTGTGCCACACACACACGTGTACAGAGTGAAGTCGTAACATTTTACCCGTAATTAACAAGGCTTTGGTCCTATCCACCAGCTACCACTGAGCATGACTCTCACACATGCCATTTAATGAGCTCCAGGCAAGCTGTGATTCATAAAACATTGTTTCGCTTCAGTTGTGCTAACATCTCAGCTAATTTGGTGAAAAATCCTCAGTGAACACTGTCAGCTAGCACCTCGCATGATTCATATGAGTTTGTTGATTGGAAGGGGAAGAGGGACGTACAATTGGCCAGCACTATCTGGTTTGGGGGGGTTAGTAATTAACTATGGTTGGCTGGCCTCATTGAAATATACTGAGTCCTCTTGGAGGTTTTGGTGCACAATCAAGGTAAATGGCAGGATAGCTTGTTCCTTCCAGCCCATAAAGATTCTGTTGTTTACCTCCTTGTTGGATGTGGTTTGGAGGACACATATCTCAACATTGACTGTCCCAAATTCACTGGGGGTTGCTGCAATGGAGCAGAGTCGTAATCGAAATGTGATATCGCAAAATTTGAGTGACTTTTTAAAAAAGAATGTAAATAGGAGATGGATAAACAAGTGTTTATGTCAGAAGACAGCACCCAGTGACCAACTGAGAGAGAGAATGTGTGTGTACGTGTTAGATAGAGAGAGAGAAACAAAGAAAGACAGAAAAATGTACCACCCGAAATCCGCCAGGCACTGTGGCTGATGAATGGTACTCTAATGGGAGTGGCCTGCTCAGTCACCCAGCTGGGTTTCATGTGCTTCTGATTACTCCTCACCGTTTAGTTCCACAGAATTACATGGCAACTAATGGACTTTTAATGGTTATAGGGTTTCTCTGCTCTTTAATGACCGCAGAGCCACATCCACAGAGTGAGGTGTGCGTGTCTTTAATGAGCGAGCTGGCATAGCTGCACCAGCAAGTTGGCTCTAATGCCAGTTGAAAATTTGGCAAAAGTCCAGTTGGGAGTTTTGTTTACTACCATGTAGTATGAAATGACAAAATGTCAGGGTCTTTAGGGCATGGGGCGTGAGAAGTTTTCTTTTTTTTAAGAAAGGTTGTGAAATATTTGTTTAGTCAAATGGAGGTTTTATGTGTGCCCCCCCCCCAGGCACACATATATACTTATTTCTAGGTAGGTCATAATCCTTCAATTTCAATTTACAGAGGTGCAGTTTAGGAGGAAATCAGATACCAACCACAGTGATCTTATCTCCCAGTAGATGTTGAAATATTGTGACATCATTGCACACATTGTTCCTAGATTGATTGCATTGCTCCTGATTAACTCTCCCTGAGGACTTGCTTTGATGAGGAATGGGAAGTAAGAAGGGCATAAGGGCATAAAAAAATATTTTGTTTAATCTTTTGTAAAACACAAAAAATTATACTGAACAATTATACCTAAGGTTTTCGGGACATCATGTCAGTAATTATAGAATGGAACCCTAACTTTATGCTAACCTTAAACTAACCCTAAGCGTAACCTAACCCTAACTTTAACCTTAATAAACAAATCTGTATATCTAAACTTTATCTAGCCATTATGTCTAACACTAACTCTAATGGGAACTTTCACCCTAAACCTAATCCCTAAACCAAAAAGACGTTTATTTCCTAATGGGGGAATCCCTACATGGCTTTTACTTTACTTTCTGCAGACTTTAGTCCCCAGAATACCTCAGAAGCTAAGTGAAAGAATCCCACAAACACACATAAACACACACAAACACACATTTGCACCAACATCTAAACCCAAAAGAGCATTTTCCCTAATAAGGAATGGCAAATTGTCCTCAGTCATACTTCTCTTCTCCCATTTTACTTTCAGGGATTTTTTTTGTCCCTGCCAGCATAGTAAGATCAGTACATAAACACACACATACATATATACGTAATTTTAATGATAAAAGCGGTTTCAGGATGGTAAGGAAGTCCTTAACCCACTTACAGGCCTAGCATGTACGTGTCTTAATGGAGACTTTGACAGCGGCTTTGAGTCTGTTTATTGGACCTAATTAAGCAGAGAATGGCCCTTCCATGCTAAATAGTGTGTGTGGGTGGGTGTGTGTGGACCCCAAACAGATGGCCTATGAGTGTCACCAAACTTTGACCCTGTTCCCAGCAGGCAGTTACTCAAGGGCACTCCTCCTTACAAACAGGTGCAGAGCTAAAGTTACAGCTGGGACTAATTATTTAAAAATAATGCATTTATATTTTAATGGTCGTCAGTCATCAACAACTAGACGGTACCAAAACCTGTCTGGATTATCGAGCACATCGCTTCAAGGCAGTGTGCAATGACACAAGTCAAAATCATAGGATCACAGGACAGTAATTCAAACATAGGCTACACCTTGTTCCAATTCTCCCCTGAGAAATGTTTGTTGTACGAGCAGACCTTTGAAGTACACCTGTGGCAAATTCAATTTATTGTACATGATTTACAAAGGCCCACACCTGTCTATTTAAGGTACCACACTTCACAGTAGATGTCAGCACAAAAACCAAGCCACAAAGTACAAGGAACTCTCCATAGACCTCAGAAATTGAATTGTGTTGAGGAAAAGACCTTAGCAATGTTATTAAATAACATTAAATGTTCTCATAAAGTGAAATGGAAGTTTGGAACCACAAAACTCTCCATAACGTTGACCATCTGACCAAGCTAAGTAACCAGAAAACAAGGGCATTTGTCTGTAGGTGATACCCACTCTAACAGAGCTTCTGGGTAACCAGAAAGACAACCATCTCTGCAGCACTCTATCAATCAGGACTTTATGGTAGAGTGGCTTCATGGAATGCCAAGAACTACATCTGGTAAAAACATAGTACTGCTCATCACCTATAGGGAATCATTGTAGTGGGAGCGTCACGCTATGGGGATGCTTCTCTGCAGCAGGGACTGGAGGATGGGTCAGGATTGTGAGAAGGATGAACATTACACATTACCAAGGTCCTTGATCCAAAACTCACAGCCAAAGATTCATCTTTCAGGATGACAATGACCTGAAGCAAACAGCCAAGACAATGTTATATGCTTTAGGTCATTGTCAGAACTTGAGCGAAAGGCAGAATGGGAGAAACCGCCTAAATCCAGTTGTGCATAACTGGTAGAGGCATAACTTAGAGGTTTCAAAGCTGTGCTCATTGCCAAGATCTGATTGTGTGTATATATTATATATATATATATATATATATATATATATATATATATATATATATATACACATCATAGTGGTAAAGAATGTATCATTATAATAGTGTTAGTATGTAATAATTAAATATTTTTTTTATTTGAAAACATTTCTATGAGAGTCAGCTGTGGCGGTTCATTTTCAAACCCTCTTAATTTCAAAGTTCTGCATGAATCGTTTTATCTCCACAAAAAAGATATTCTAAAATAATATTGATATTTGTGGGAGTTGCTAAAGTGGGATTAAAACGTGCAGTTATCTATGCACTTTGGCTCACCAATAAAAACTGGCCCACATTAAGCAAGTACGTTTTGAGCATCAGGACACAAATTCAGCTGACGTCTATTATACCACCGTTATCTCGTTTCACATGAAGCCTATAACAACGTGCCTTTATTTAGTTTCTCACAAAACCCAGGAGTTTGACAGAACTGTTTTACATTTGTAAATAGCGACGGCAAGCTAGCAAAACAAAAAACATGATAGCAAGAAGCCGGTGTGCAGCGACCATTAGTCGCCTGACAATTTTCTACATTTCCACCAGGTAACCACAGGATCCTCCCGTCACCACAGAGACCAATTGTACATGTAAGTATTTCAGCTAATCTGAAATGTAGCTTCTAGTAGCTGTTTAACTAGTAATGTGAATGAAATGTGTTAAGCGCTACCTAGTTTCAGTTAATGCTATACCAGCTGCGTACGCAGGAAATGTTTGCTAGCATTAGCTACACATTTAGATACCTATACAATCACGTACAACATCGATCAGGTTAAAATACGTTTGCTAGTCCAGCTCCGATCTGGGGAAATCAATGTTCCATGATTTGTACTGCAACAAATCTGTTTTTGTTTTCTCATGAATTTGCGTTGTCACTTGGGGTATTGTGCGTAGATGAGAACTTTCTTTTCATTTAAACTAATTTAGAATAATGCTGTAATGTAACGAAGTGTGATAAAATTAAATACATCCCGAATGCACCGAATAGTTCTCTCTGGGGCGGTTTGAATGTATCTTTATCTTATTCGGTTCTAACAGAAGAATGTTCTTTGCAAGATAATTAAAATTAAATAAATTGCTTTGCTTGTTTTCATACGTGACCTTAAAGACTTTTCTCACTTCAAACGCTATCCTCAGACTACACCATTTACAAAATGTCTCAGTGGCCTACAATTATGACCTCTCACCTGGCTGTGCAGGACCTCTCACCTGGCTGTGCAGGACCTCTCACCTGGCTGTGCAGGACCTCTCACCTGGCTGTGCAGGACCTCTCACCTGGCTGTGCAGGACCTCTCACCTGGCTGTACAGGACCTCTCACCTGGCTGTGCAGTACCTCTCACCTGGCTGTACAGGACCTCTCACCTGGCTGTGCAGGACCTCTCACCTGGCTGTGCAGGACCTCTCACCTGGCTGTGCAGGACCTCTCACCTGGCTGTGCAGGGCCTCTCACCTGGCTGTGCAGGGCCTCTCACCTGGCTGTGTAGGAGTTTGATGACCCCATGTGAGTGACTCCTATGCTCTTCTGTCTTTCAGATTGTGAGGTTTAAGGTTTAGGGTGAGGTTTAAGGTTTAGGGTGAGGTTTAAGGTTTAAGGTTTAAGGTTTAAGGTTTAGGGTGAGGTTTAAGGTTTAGGGTGAGGTTTAAGGTTTAGGGTGAGGTTTAAGGTTTAAGGTTTAGGGTGAGGTTTAAGGTTTAAGGTTTAGGGTGAGGTTTAAGGTTTAGGGTGAGGTTTAAGGTTTAGGGTGAGGTTTAAGGTTTAGGGTGAGGTTTAAGGTTTAAGGTTTAGGGTGAGGTTTGAGGTTTAGGGTGAGGTTTAGGGTGAGGTTTAAGGTTTAGGGTGAGGTTTAGGTTTAGGGTGAGGTTTAAGGTTTAGGGTGAGGTTTAGGGTTTAGGGTGAGGTTTAGGTGTCAGGGTTAACATGTCCACCCGCATTGCCTGAGGGAGGATTCATGGGATGGTTCCTGTCCTCTGCTTTTGTTTTTCCAAGAACCTTGCTGTCTAATTCCTCAGTTCTGACTGACTTACCAGAGGGCATGGACCAGCTCACTGCACTATGTGAGTGTGTCTGGGTGATTAGATGTGTGTGTGTGTGTGTGTGTGTGTGAGTTTGTGTGGGTGTGTCTACATGCCTTTGTGATGATGAAGACATCACCACCTAGTTATGCAGCACGGGGAAAGACGATGCCTTGGCCACAAGCATCGTCATGTTTCCCCTGAGGACTAACAGTTACAGCACAATGCGCACACTCGCTACGTTGTCGGGGAGAACCGCGCACTCGCTACGTTGTCTCGGGGAGAACCGCGCACTCGCTACGTTGTCGGGGAGAGCCGCGCACTCGCTACGTTGTCTCGGGGAGAACCGCGCACTCGCTACGTTGTCTCGGGGAGAACCGCGCACTCGCTACGTTGTCTCGGGGAGAACCGCGCACTCGCTACGTTGTCTCGGGGAGAACCGCGCACTCGCTACGTTGTCTCGGGGAGAACCGCGCACTCGCTACGTTGTCTCGGGGAGAACCGCGCACTCGCAACGTTGTCTCGGGGAGAACCGCGCACTCGCTACGTTGTCTCGGGGAGAACCGCGCACTCGCTACGTTGTCTCGGGGAGAACCGCAACAGATAGAGAGAAAACGAATTAGTTAAACATACTCTACAAAAAGTTTTTGTTGTGTGAATAACATTGCTGAGCCGACGTTCATTATTGCAGCTGGCAACACACACACACACACACACACACGCACGCACGCACGCACGCGCACACACACACACGCACACACGCACACACGCACACACGCACACACGCACACACACGCACTAAATGTGGTATAACATGTGCAGTTAAAAGGTTTTTGTTTGATGGGTGGGGGGCAAGGAGCCGAGACTGCAATAGTCAGGAGACACCTGAGCTCGGCACGGCTTTAGCTTGTTGCAAGTTGCGACATATATGGAATGTCCTTGGCTCACTTTGCATTGTGGGTAGACAAGGCCAATGGAATCCTCCTGTAACACACAGCTACTGGGAGAGTGAGAGGGGGGAGGGTGAATGAGGGAAGGAACGAGGGAGTGAGGAAAGAGGTGGAGAAAGTAAGAGAATAGGAAGGGGAGAGAGAGAGAGAGAGAGAGAGGATATGGAGAGAGGCAGCTCTAGATGTCAGTAAGAGACCATAGAACCGAATCCTGTCAAATCAAATGGAGACCCAAAAAGCAGCACCAAGTGGAAGAGTGAAGCACATGGGAATAGAGAGGGTCCTACAGGTGTCTCCACATTCAAAATGTAGGGGTAACACATGTTCAGATCCACATTCAAAATGTAGGGGTAACACATGTTCAGATCCACATTCAAAATGTAGGGGTAACACATGTTCAGATCCACATTCAAAATGTAGGGGTAACATATGTTCAGATAACTTCCCTTAAAATAACAATTTTGAGAAACAAATTATATATTTAAAGTGTACATTGAGAAAAACGTATTTAAAGTTAAGACAGCATAAACCTTTCATGGTCAATGTCCAGACACAACACCGTAAACGAATAAGTGGGTCTGCTTAATTTTATTAATTTAAATGTGAAATGTAACTTTATTGAACAGTTCTTTGAAGAACGTTTAGTGGTTTTGTTTCACTTTGTCGAATGCCTTAAAGATCCCTCAGGAACCAAAACCATAATAAACAATCTTTTAGAGGTTCGTCAAATTGAAACTGTTTGAATCCTTTTTTATAACGCTTAAAAGATTTAGGGTACACATTTTTTCTTTTGAGGAACAATAAAAGTTCTTAGAAATGAACCTACATGGGTGCCTCAACAATTTAAATTAGTTTATAGTATACAATTTCGATTTGAAGATCCCCTAAAAGATTCTCCAGGAATCTTTTAAGTGTTATCTCAGTTAATGCTTCTGCAAAGGTTTGTAAATCACTAAAACTGGATAAACTGATGTGCAAAATACTTGAAATACTTACTGAAAACTATAAATTAAACAAATAAAATACATATTGTAATTCATGAAGCACAAGGACGAAGAGAAGATTCAAACAGGATTGATTTGACTTCAGATCGTTCTGGTGCTGACACTCACATGACCCTGAATTTAGTAGCCCAGACAATTACATGTTATCATTTTGCATTATATTCTTGTGAGTAGGAGCAATAAATCAATGTTTCAACAAGACATATATAATGACAGGTGTTTCCAGACTCACGCAGTGCCTCTATATGTCACAGGGAGATTGAACAAGAGGCTGTGTGTGTGTGTGTGTGTGTGTGTGTGTGTGTGTGTGTGTGTGTGTGAGAGTGTGTGTGTGAGAGAGTGTGTGTGGAGAGTAAATCACAGCACAATAACTGAAATTAGAATATTTAGTTGAATATTTATTGTGTCCAATATATTACATTATCAGTCAGTGGAATATACATTTTAGATGCATGCACAGGTTCAGTATTTTTATTATTAATTTTCAAACTGCTTGAAAATGAATAAATAATCAAGATTCGGCATGTATCATGTACTTATTTTGACTTGGATTAGAAACATTCATTTCTGACTGATCTCAAAGAGGAAGCCTCTGTTTAACCATGCCAGGAGGATCATTCTCAAATTCCTACAATAAATGGTATGTTTGAGCAAGGTACTGTTCTCTACAGTCTGTGGGTTCTGCTGTACTGTCTTGGGGTTCTGCTGTACTGTCTTGGGGTTCTGCTGTGCAGTCTGGGGGTTCTGCTGTGCAGTCTGGGGGTTCTGCTGTACTGTCTGGGGGTTCTGCTGCTGGGCGGTCAGATACACATATGAACATCGGCCTTCTGAAACGCATCACGTGTCGATGTCAACGTTCCGATGACTGCATTTGGTTTTTGACTGCTGTTCTTCCAACACCTTGGTCATCATCACTATCATCCCGCTCTTAAAGCCAACAATAACAAAGCCTCAAAGCTTTAATCTAAGAAGCAAAGTTTGATCACACACGCAGTAGCTCCTCCACTTGTCTGGATGTCAAGCTGAGGGATTGCACAGGTAAAACTGAAATGTGACCCCTCTAGAAGCCATACACCGAGCTTTGAATGACACAGACGGTAAGGAAAATCCACCTGATAAAATGATCAGACGAGAAGAGCATTGGACAGAGTCCCAGACCCTAGAATTGTATGGCCTCCTGAACCCCCTGACTGTAGCTTCGACATCACAGGGACCTGAGCCCCTGGTTCCCAGCCAGTGTGTATAGTGATCCATGAGTTAGTGTGTCATAAACAGATGTATCTGTCACGGGCCAGTCTTGGGACTTGTTAAACATCTCAATTTAAGATTCAGGGCCATTAACTGGGCCCGAAATAAAGAGGTAGGCTGTAAAGTTCAGGCCAAGGGACAGCTCGTACTCTGCAAGCTGGCGGAGGGCTGGGGGAGTTGGCTAGAGGGGAAGAACATACACGCGTTCGCAAGGTCTGCGCACACTCACGCACGCACACACACTCACGCAGGCACACACACACAATGCATAATAAAGATGACAAATAAAATGGCATCATTGGTTATCTGACAAAAGAAAACAAGTGTCGAAAAAATATCTACTCAATTCGCTGTAGCAGTTTTATTGAACAAACTTTCTGAACAGACTATGGGGGATCCTAGCAGATCCAAATTTGTACATTTGTTTCATGTGGTTTGACGTAATAATTTTCACAGCTGGTTTTGGATTTAAAAATCTCAAAGTAAGTAACAGTAATAGTCAGATGTCAGGTAGGTTTCAGTTTATGTGCATGAAACATCAAGATAACAAACATAAGCAAAGGTTGCTACGCAAATGTTCATGTCTCAAGTTGGCTTGTGTTTATTGTTTTTTTACTGTGTATTTGACGAGTGAGACTGTATTCTATTTTTATATACCTTTTTTAATTCAGGCGTTAAGGGTTAGACTACATGTTTTCTTTGCCGGTTATTTATCATTATTTACTTAAAAACAAGATGTCCAAATGAAGACTTGGTGTCTGTAGATTTCTCACTCCTTGTCACGTTCTCTGTGACGCTGACCTCAGCGCTGACCCAGCAAAGCAAACCAACACACAGACAGAATGTCTCCTATCCAAACTCTTCACACCGGGCCAGCCTGGCTGACACCTCTCCCGGACCGTACAGCCCTGACCACTGGGTCAGCCCTCGGTTCAGACAACATCCGCACGCTTCTACCTCAACATAATGTTTTTTTGAGTCCGTCTGGATGGGCTGAGTTTTGACATTCGATTGGTGATTTACGAAGCACACGGAAATTATTTGAAGAAGAAAAAGTATACCAGTTTAACACAGATACGCGTTGGGTATATATATGTAGACTGGTTATCAGAATCCCTTGTAAAGCCACAGGAATTGTCCTCCATGCCTGACATAGTCAACTTCAACCCACAGGCACAAGTTGGAGGTGATTAAATGCCCCCTATTAGTGTCCATGGGCCCAGACCCTGCTATTTCACACCGTCTTGGGTTCCCTTGGCCGCCATTTTGGATCTGTAACTGCAGCAGGATATCAGCTGTGTTGTGTTCCTGGGTTTCATTACGACCACACAGTTTAGCGCCGGACAGCATTAGCTGCTAATGGCCCTTCTAACTAAAAGCTGTGATTCAGACGGCCCGGATTTAGCTCATAAAACCCCAGAGGAGACGTTTGGCTAAGTAAGGAAACTGTGATACTGGAAAAGGCAGAGATAAAAGGGACTATAAATGTAATCGCATAAAACTAGTCTCCTTAAAGTCCGACTCTGATGTCAGGCAATCGACCGGCTCAAACTTGTTGATGTGGACCTGGTGGATGGAAGGTTGGGATTCATTCAGACAGGCCGCGGCAGCGTTAATGCAGTATTCCCATTACCCAAACCCATCCCACACACAGCTAGTTTGCATTAGTCAATGCATGCCAGTAGGCGCCATTTAACCTAGCGGTTAGCATAGTGAGCTAGTAAACAAAGACTGAGCCAACAGGGCGAACTGTCAACCAGTCCCACAGCGAGGCTCTTAAACCCCAAGTCCTTAGCCGCGATTCTGTCGTGGAAAAATATACAAACCCCTAGAAAGTTTCAAAAACGAGTGGTCCAGTTAGTATTTGACATTGACATAATTATTTTACTGCGTGTTATTTTTATGTTCAATAGTGCCTCACCCTGAAAATAATCCACGGGCCAAGATCAAATGTAATCCAGTTCAGTATAAAGAGCCATTACAAAGAAGAATCAAGCAATGAATAAAATCGGTATAATTTTTGTATTATTCAGACCTAGGACAAACAGTTTTTATTTGTCTCATCAGTGTGAGTTTCCGTGGATGTTTTCTGTTGCCTCCTCTGGGGGGCAATGGAGACCTACTGCTTTTGTGTTGCTCGGTCGATTGCGGCCTCCAGGTCAACAGACTGACCGGGTCAGCAGACTGACCGGACGTGGTCCAGAGCGGGGTGTTTAAGAGGCAAGTCAGATGTATGCGGCTTGAGGCACCGGACACACGACGCTCAGATGAGGATCTAAGTAGGAGCAGAGAGATCTGGGCTAAAGGTTACGGCTCGAGATTCCCCCCCTCATACCGAAGCCTGTGTGCTGTGCAGGAAAATGTGACAAGATTTAACATGGGCTAACTGTTACACGGCTGTCTGCGAGACACACCTCACCAAGCTATCTTGAACATAATCGACTGATGCCCTGAGTAAGACTGTCTACTGACAACTACAAAACAAGGGAAGGAACGCAGCCATTTCGCCAGGCAGACATTATTATCCGGAGTTGCTAATAGTCAGTGTTGGTTCACTTGGCAACTGCAGTACAGATGGGATGCTTCACTCGTGTGCAAATGAAAGGGAAACTCCTAGTGAGATTTCTGTTGTACTATAAGGACTTAGACATACTGTACAGCACAGGTTGAAGTGTGCGTTTGGGTGCGGATGTGCTTGTCCGGTCCAGCAGCGCTTGGGTCAGTACTGTACTTGCCTATCCTTGGCCTAGATGAAGGACAGAGGGTGGTTGGCTGGCCGGGCGATGTGTCCTCAACCATGTTACACCTGTTTAATGTTTAGGACTCACTCATTAGCATTTCCTGTTCTGAAAGTGACGATTTTTAACTCAAAATGCGCCCATGTGTGGTGGCAAACTACCTTCTTACCGTCCTTAAATTGGGTCCTTACATTGGGTCCTTACATTGGGTCCTTACATTGACCCACACATGGGTTCCAATTGCATCAGCGTGAATAGCAAAATTAAAGACATTTTCATCGGTATACAAAATACTTTTTAAATATTATTCAATCCCTGACACTCTTATACCATAATGGATGTGGTAATATGGTCAGGTGCAACATGTTTCTGGAACGTTCTCAGAGAGGTTTTCAACATATGTAGCTTATTCAATTCAAACTTAACCACAAGTTACATCTGATGGGATTGCAGGCCCTTCCCATCCCACACCTTTAATCCCCCCCCCCCCCCAAAGATTGGGAATATTCAAGTTAGACCACAAAATCGTAATGACATATTCCACTGAGTTTATAATGATGGGAGGGGTGAGGAAGATGGGAGAGAGGAAGAGGGCAATAGAGAGTGACAAAGAAAGACAGAGAAAATAGAGACTGGAGAAAGACAGATATTGAGAGAGATGGAAAGAAAATATATTACAGAATCAGATGAGTTATGAACTAGTTTTCCTTTCATTTTTTGTTGTCTCTAAATATCCCTATTTCCTTACTTTTACACACGAGAGCACATACACATTTCATATTTGACATTTAAATAATTTATTTGGATCCACACTAAAAAACATTGGCAACTCAAATGACCTAAATAGTTTAGGGGTCACACAGATGGATTACAGCTTGGCTGCTGTCTGTCTGTCTGTCTGTCTGTCTGTCCATGTCTGTCTGTCTGTGTTTATCTGTGTGTCTGTTTCTGTCTGTATGTCTATCTATCTGTCGGTCTGTCTGTTGGTCTGTCTTTGTTGTTTGTTTCTGTCTGTCTGTTTGTCTGGCTCAGTCTATCTACCTGCAAACCTGCTGTCCCCCATATATTTTTATTTGCCTTTATGAATTCCAGTACCAATATTCCTGTTCCCTTCTCTCCGGCACGATTAAAACTCAGCATTGCAACAGGCCTTTAAATCAACAAAGTTGTGACACTTTTCTGTTTTTCTAGACAGATGTGGAATATTTTAGTGGTTGGTCTCAACAAAGAGGACATTTTGTTTAATTTTGTAAATTTACAATGCTGCAATTAAAATAAATCTTCAGCTGAACTTTCATTAACCTGCGTTTGGGCTTTCTACTCTCTGGAGTTGTGCGTGCGTGCGTGTGCGTGCGTGCGTGCGCGTGCGTTGGGGCTCTGATTTATGCTGTCCTCCCCATTGCCTGAAGAAGGAAAAAAAATATTGGCGCTAACAAAAAAAAGCCTGAACATTTTCTCTGAACCATACATAAATTCGCCCTCACTTTTCCATCTCCATTCATTTACATGATAAATCTCTAACGCACATTAAAACTCATTGTTTGCACATTCTCAGCGGATGTGTGCGTGGAGGAAAGAGGTGAACGTGCCATTGTGCTTATAGCCCGGAATGAATGGATGCATGACTGTAAAGATCAAGTTCACATGTAAAACAGTGCCCAATGCCAAGCATGCAGATGGGGGATATTAATGTGATCCACCACGCCTGCAGAAGCTGTGATCGTGTCTCTATGTGTCCTAAAATGAATGGCAAAGAAATGTCAGGCACATTCACGCTCTATTGGACAGAGAGGGGGTGAGGGAAAGAGGGTGGGGAAAGTCGGATTTGAACTCCTGCTGCAGCAGAGTGCAGTGGAGGCAGGTCCTCAGAATGCTGCCCCCCCAGGACGTGGTGAATGGCATCTTTTCAAATAGATTTTTATTTCTCTAATTTCAGGGGTTAAAAGATAAATGAAGGAGTTGAATCGCTGTCAGGGCCTTGCTCCGCCCGTGGCAGACTTAAAAAGAACACACAGACAAAAACAAAAAGTGTTGAGCTCCAGGCTCATTGGTGGCAGTGAGCTGAAATGCTTTTCGACTAGAGGAAGATACATTTATAATTACATTTCACTCATTGATGAACAGTGTAGCACGCAAAGACTATGTTGCCATAGTTAATTAAGGATAGACAGGATTGTCCTCCGTTTCACAAGGGTGTACTGAAGACGGGGTAGGGGGACGCCCGAGGGGGTGTTGGGGTACGCCAGAGGAGGGCGGGTGGAGGAATGAGAGTGAATAGTCAAGCCATACACCCTAATATATAAGGTATTGCCAGTCCCATTCTGGGTGAGGATGTTTAGGGTGGATCTGATGAAAGAGCCAACATGTTGCATGTTGGATGGTATTAAAGCTATCTGGTATTGTGGTAAAGTGGTAAACACAGTATTCACACCAGGGCCACAGGCTTACAGGACCGTGTCTTCGGCATAAGGCTGGATTGGGGAGTTACTGGGAAACACGTGCGACATGATTAATTCCCATGGAGTACAGGACTGGCCCAACATGAGTACCTTGTGGAAAGCCCATTCATTCAGGTAGAGGCGTAGACAGGCACTGCTTCAGGTTTTATGCATTGCGCTTTGCAAATGTTTTACATTGCAAATGTTTCTAAGCGGTTTAGGCAGTCCTCTGAGAACCCTGGGTTGCTGAGTCTATTAATATAAATGCAGTGGTTAAAAGGGGCAACGGCTCCATCCAAATCAATGAAAACTACGCCACAATACTTTCTGCTTTGGCTCAAGCAGACATGATGTCATTCGGGATTTGTCGAAGATGCAACGATATGGCCCCAAAGCCTGAATGCAGGAAACCGTGTGGCATTCGACACACACCTCATTTACTAGTATCGGACGAAAGAAGAAACCAGGGGAGGAAACTCCAGAGGCAACAGTGTGGACAGCTGGCGCTCTCAACACTTTTCTGTTCATCACTGGACACTACCTTATAATATTTGAGTGCTGTACCTCGGGATGGGAATTTTCAATTTCCTTGTATTTCAGAGTGTTCCACTACTTTGTCAGTTTTTTTTCTGAAGAAAAACTGATATTCTTGCTTGCTTTTCTTTAATTGGTTTCACGCCTATAGTACCTGGCGTGTTATGCAGGGGCTTTAGCAGGTTTTGGTTTGGCGTCTGGAGTGGGGTCTGTATATTTAGAACTATAAGAAAAGAGTGTTTAAAATACGACACATCCTCCACCCGCTCATTAAAGGGTTAATAAGACACATCCTCCACCCGCTCATTAAAGGGTTAATAAGACACATCCTCCACCCGCTCATTAAAGGGTTAATAAGACACATCCTCCACCCGCTCATTAAAGGGTTAATAAGACACATCCTCCACCCGCTCATTAAAGGGTTAATAAGACACATCCTCCACC
>JACXGJ010012276.1:0-18245 GCA_016801105.1 Esox niger | reverse complement strand
CTCTCTCTCTCTCTGTGTCTCACACACACAATCTCTCTCTCTCACACATTCGCTCTCCCAATACTCAGCCCAGTTTCCAAATCACTGAATATCTCCGTCTTGCTCTCTCTGTCCCTGACTGTCTCAGAGCTTGCGGCCCCTCGGCTCCGATGTGAAATCTTTCCCACTATTTCAGCGACTTCCCCAGAATGTAAATGAGTCAGCAATGCAGGGGGACAGAAACCCCTCAACCCTCTCCTTCCTGGGCCCACTCTTCGTCCCTCCTCCTCCCCAGGCCCTCTCCTTCTCTTCCCTCCTCCCTAGGCCCTCTGACTCGGATCTCAGATGACAGGTCACTCCTTACACGTCCAACACGCACTAATGAGCACACGCACATACAAACAAATACACACACACACACACTCACACACACGGTTCCCAGTAAAGTGTATTATTTACTGGCAGCCCTTTCGACCAAGCACTAAATAAGTAATGAGAATGTTTTTAAAATTCTATCTGTATTCCATGGCATTCTACCTCCCAACCAATACCTTGGCTCCTTTCACAGAATGCCATAGTAGGCTGTAGTAGAAAGGTAGACATCTGTCCTTAACATGTCCTCTCCATCCCTCCCCTTCTCCACTTCATCCCCCAATCATGCTTCCCAGACCTTTTATCTGTCACCCACCAACGAAAGTCTCTTTGTTTCAATCTCCCTCAGTACCGTCCTCTCTCAGCTTCTCATTTCACTCTACTCATGCATACCTAATGACTTCATTTAACATTTTTCAAGACAAGAGCTTATGAGTCCTTGCTTCCTCCAATAATGCATTACAGTGGTTCTCCTTCCTGTTTTCAGCCTGTACACTCTTCAAATTGTCAGAATAAATTTGAAGGGTGTTAAAAGAAATGAGCAGTATTTGCATTTCCCCATATTGTAATGTGTGTTATGTGACCTATTCAACATTAAGACTGTTGCTCTGTGTGAACTACATGTATGACTGTATATGTTAATTTAGGAATGTTTATAGAGTGCAAGGCATAATTCAGACAGAACATACTGAACACATGAGTAGACTCACAATGCAGAACACACCAGTAGACAGAACATACAGAACACACCAGCAGACAGAACATACAGAACACCCTAGTAGACAGAAGATACAGAACACCCTAGTAGACAGAAGATACAGAACATACCAGTAGACAGAAGATACAGAACACACCAGTAAACAGAACATAAAGAACACACCAGTAGACAGAACATACAGAACACACCAGTAGACAGAAGATACAGAACATACCTGTTGACAGAAGATACAGAACACACCAGTAGACAGAACATAGAGAACACAACAGTAGACAGAACATATAGAACACACCAGTAGGCAGAACGTAGGGAACATACCAGTAGGGAGAACATACAGAACACTCTGTAGAATATATTTTCAATAACACAGAAAATGTCACACCAACATTTCTGTCTCTGACAGGACCGTGGACATTCCAACTGAAGTGAGAAACAGTTTTTTTGAAAGAGCAGAAATATAATAAGTCACGAATATAGTACACTGTAGTAAGAATAGAGTCAGAGATTAAGCACAGAGATCAGAAAAAAAAAAATATTTGGCATCCTTTTCTTCACTTGCCCTTTAGATTGATGAAGAGGTGAAAGAGGTTGAGTGAAGGATGGTGAAATGGCAAACACTGATATTTAGGTTAGACCAGGAACCATCAAAGTTGAAAGATGCACTACACCAAAGTAAATGCCTTCTAATTCTGTCTGTCTTACAGAATAGCCAGTTGATATTTCAGAGTTTTTCTCTGCTTTTATTTTGACCTTTTCTTTCCCGATAGGTTTTTGGCAGCCTAATATTTTGGATAGGATGATGTTTGAGGAAAACCAAGTCTGACGTATAACTGTGTGTTTGCGTGCTTATGACTGTGCGTGTGCGCGTGTGTGCGCGTGTGTGTGCGTGTGTTCAGTTAAAAGGGAGGAACTCTGAAGGTTACACAGACATGCTGGACTGAACTGTCTGAAAGCCTTTTGGCTTAGACAGACAGCGTGAAATCCTGTTTCAAACCCAACAGACAGAGGGTCCATAGAGCCACAAACACACATTGACATTAAAGTCACTTAGCAGACACTCTTCCAGAGCGCCTTACAGCAGGGAGTGCACACGTTGTTACATACTTGTCCCTACTGGGAATCAAACCCCCAGGGCTGGCTTAGTACGCCCCCAGAGTCTTCTGACAATGCCACATAGCCAGTCAATGGGTGTATTTAGCATACGTGAGTGGTTGGTATGTGACAGTGGTATCTGGTGGAGTTGCTGTGTTATTGCTTTGATGTATGCATTTTTATATGAGTAAGAGTACTTGAGTGTCTTTGTGTCTTGGTTCTGTTTTCAGGACCAAATTCACCAAATTGTTCTTTAAAAAGGTAATGGGCAATAAAATTGACATTATGTAGGTTAGGACTTCTTTTCTCCCGATGACAAGATGTCCAATTCCAATGATATCTCTACCTCACTGTTGAGAGACGACAAAAGAGAGAGAAGACAAACTGGAAACAGAGGAAGAGGGAGGAGAGAGAGAGAGAGACAGGAACAAGAGAAAAGGCAGAGAGAACAACAGGAGCAACTTAAGAGGAAGAGAAGTAAAAAGTGAGGAAGATCATTTAAAGGGAAAAGAGTGAGAGGAAGAGAGACTGAAAGAGAAATAGAGAGTACAGCATTTCCACTGTCAAAACATTCAGTGTTTGTATTCATATATTTATTTAATTTCATTTCCTTACAATGATCAGTAGTTTTGGATTCAGTGCATTAATCCTATCAGTCCCCTTGGTCTGCTTTAATTCTGCATGGCATGCTGACGCTCGCAGATGTGCCAAAAGAGCTGTTTTCGAATTGAAAGGAGACAATGAAAAGAACAACAATATAGCTTGATATTCAGAGACGGAGAGACGGTCATTGGAAGTCAAGGGAGTAAAGACAGCGTGAAAATAAAAGTACTGCAAACTAAATCCCTGAACAGTGGAAACCTCGTGTCAGCATTTAACCAACATCTCAGCTAGCGCAGCATTTACACCATTGTATTGTTTGCATTTTAAAAACTGTTCCTCCAAAAAGCCGTCTTCCCAAACCCCCACCCCCACCCTCAGTCCCCCCACTCTCTCCCACACGGTCTTTCACATCCGTTCCTTGGCTGTGTTTCATCTTTAAATTCACCCCCGCCACACACCTGTTCTACGATTGCTCTGTCTCCATCTATTTCACCTCTTCTCATTGTCTTCCTTCTGTGTGTCAGCGCTTCGACTCATTTAGATTCACAGGCCGTAAGAGGCTCTTTTCCTCCTTCGGCCATTTCTGCTCGACTAGTCCAGCACATTATTCCATAGACTTCTTTGTTAAGTCCTTACCATATAAGGCATTGAACCTTGTAATCCCGACAAGGCCTGAAGGACACCTGGCCAGTCTGTTGTCTGTAGATGAAATATCCAATGTTTATTGATAGTGCACAATAGTTGTGCATTATTTCATGTATATTTTAGCGGCTTTCTCTCTCCATCACTGTTGCAGGTTACCTGCTTAATGCAATCAGATCCTCATCCTTTCTGAAGCACGCCCTGTATTTTCCAGGGAGAGAGAGAGACACACACACACACACACACACACACACACACACACACAGAGAGAAAGAAGAGCACAGGAGGGGGAGGAGGGGCAACAAATGAGGTGTGGGCAAAAATGTGGGGGACTAGGGGTGGGGCCCAAAGCCTGCCTCTGAAAAAGCAGAGATAGAGAGGAGGAAGGAGAGAGGAAGGGAGGGAGGAGAGAGTGAGGGAGGAGGAGAGAACATTGTTGCATCCAGCAGAATCCTATTCAGCAACAGCGGACATGGTTGATAGTGCGGCGTGCGGATCTGGGGGCTCCTTAGCGCTGGGCAGAACCGCCTTTGTGTTCCCCGCTGCAGTGGGGGAGCGCATTTACCATCGCACTTGAGGGGGGAAGCCAAGAGTGCCCTCCAATCAGCATCCAGTGATTTCAATCATCTTCCGAGTCTGCGGATGGTGATTTATGACCAACCTGAGGGAGGCACTGTTCTTTACACTCTGACTACACTCTACCTGGATGGATTCCTACCAACACTTTTGTTCCTATTTGCAGATAAAAAATGAAAACAGAGCAGCAGGCTGAAGGTGGATTATCTCTACAGTGCTCCTCACTTACATTCTTCATTAGGTGATATGTTACAACTGCCGGAGAAGAGTACTTAAATTTCTTTTCTGGGCTCTGGTTTTAGTTTCGTTTTTCTTCCTGAGGACACAGACTGACAGAAGTTCTGCAAGTGTAAATACTCTCATTTTCTATAATATCTCATATGTAGCCATTCTGCATCTTGTTTCCTTTCCCACACGGTATGGGTTAATACCTGTTAGACTGAGGGAATTTACGGGGAAGTTTTTGCAGTAGTGGTAAGGTCAGATTAGAACTCCCCTATGCTAGAATTCGTTATACGATGATCAGCTTTATGCGGGGCTGGAGATGGAGAAAGCGTAGGAACTGTTGGGACATTTGACACGCCTGTTTGGCTTACAGCACCTGCTGTGACTGTCTGACACAGTACTACAGCTACACTGGCTTACGGGAGGTTTCTAATGCTCATCGCCTAGACTTGCAGATCAGGAGAGGGTCTTTATAGGTTTGTGTAGGTCTTTATGTTGGAATTGGTAATGTGTGAATATGCTGGTGCCAGGGTCAAATATTATCCTGAGTGTCAGGTGAGTACAAGGGTAGCCTGTGAATGTTTGCAGAGTACAGGGGTTGTCTGTGAATATCTGGAGAGTACAGGAGTTGCCTGTGAATATCTGGAGAGCACAGGTGTGGTCAGTGAATGTCTGGAGAGTACAGGGGTAGTCTGACTATCTGGAGAGTACAGGGGTAGTCTGACTATCTGGAGAGTACAGGGGTAGTCTGACTATCTGGAGAGTACAGGGGTAGTCTGTAAATGTCTGGAGAGTACAGGGGTAGTCTGTGAATGTCTGGAAAGTACAGGGGTAGTCTGTGAATATCTAGAGAGTACAAGGGTAGTCTGTAAATGTCTGGAGAGTACAGGGGTCGTCTGTGAATATCTGGAGAGTACAGGCGTAGTCTGTAAATGTCTGGAGAGTACAGGGGCAGTCTGTGAATGTCTGGAAAGTACAGAGGCAGTCTGTGAATGTCTGGAGAGTACAGGGGTTGTCAGTGAGGCTTTGACAAAGGATTACATACACCAACACCTTGTGGCTAGGCAGAGGTTTCCTTATCGAGTGGTTCCCTGGGAGGATTACAGAGGATTTAAGGGTTTAATCTGCTGATTAGACAGACAGAGAGGGGAGAGGAGGGCAGGATAAAGACTCGTACTTCCAGTATAATGTCTCTTTACACTTAATGCATGCATTATCTCAGTGGCTAATTGAAGAATGTGTGCCACATTAAGTCGATCTGCTGAGGTTGTTCACTTCACCGGGGAAAGAACAGGATGAATAAGAGAAGAGAGAGTAATCGCAAGCTGGAGGAAAAACAACTGTCTATGGCCCAATCTTCCCAATAGAACAGTGGATTATTTTACACCTGCTTGTCAGTGGTTGTCTTTATGGAAACGATTGTCTTTCCCCGAATACTCCTGCAAACACAACATGCTATTTATCCCTCAGTGTGTTTTAATATTGATTTTTGCAAATGGCAGAGTAGGAGTTTCTGATCCCTGCCTTACAGGCCTATAATTTAATAATCATCTTCCATTCAGTGACATCCCAGACCAGTTGCCTCCAGTCACTCACTTGGAAATGCCCTGGTACAGTCAATCAATGAGCCATAACTGACAAAAGAGCTGGTTGGAAACCCGGACCAACGCCTGAAAGTGAATACAGTTGGCTGTCTCACACACCTTTCAGAAAGCAGCTGGAGTCTACGTTCCTCAAACGCTCCAGAGCAATCATATACATGACATACATATTAGATGTGTTCACTGACACGGCTTCGTCCTGAGAATGGTCCTTAGTGTCAGTTGTTCTGACAGACGCACTTCGTCAGGCAGAGAGGAATCGTTGACACAGCGGTTGTCCTTGTGTGTTGTTGCCTCGCTGAGACGTGTGCAGGTGCGCGTGTTATTGGTTTTCATGTATGTAATACACACTGCTTATCTCACCTCGACAGCCAGGGCTTGAGATTCAGCGAGTAGGCTAGAGGATTCAGTGGCCAGCTTCTCTATCTGTCCTCTTAGTCTGTTTCATTGAAAGTAAATGGTAATGACCCTGAGGACCAGTGAAAAGTTTCTGAGGAGTCCCTTGATCCAGAAGAGGCGAAAGAGTAAAACCTGAGAAATACCCATCACAGGAGTCAGACTCAAGCGATCCGTGGGAAATTAAGACTCTGGGAAACTCGAGGGGGAGTGTTAGAGAAAAAAGAAGGTGAGAGGTTCTTTGATATTGGTGTGTGTTTCCATCTGATTCTTTGAAAGAGTTTTCTTTAAAAAGAGCACATTCTAAGGATTAGCTGAGCTGAGCTTGAGACCAGGGGAAAAGCGTGGGCGATTTCATTTCAAGTTCCATTGGGAAAAACCTCTCAGGTACATCATAGAGACAACTCACAGAGAAATTAGAAAGCAGAATTTGGATCTTGATGTGTAGATGGAACACATTTGAAAACATTTTGATAATTGAATACATATGATGTAGTTATGTTGGACTGTCTTTGAGACAGTAGAACACAAAAACAGAGATCAATAGTCAGTCTTTCTCCCCACATCATTCTTATCTCCTGACTCATCTCCCAGTCACCATTCTTTCCTGTGACCACCGTCGTCACGCATAACCTAACCTGAACCTATCCATTCCATGATTATGAAGACTAATCTTTGTACTGTGCAATGGGGACAGAAACAGATGGGAGAAAATCCACAAGCCTTTTCTAAATGTATGGATTATGTATGGATTGTAAAACCTGATATCTGAAAAAAGAGACTCGGAACACACGAACACATCCTGTTTTTGGGGAACACAGAATCTCTGTGATTTATAAGTCTCAGTGCCCTGACATACGAGGGCTGGACGTTCAGGCCCTCCAGGTCTGTGGACAGCTCTCTGACTACCACACCCAGAAGGAGAGAGTGGCTGTAGGTACTGTTCTTCTTGACTCGTCACAATGGGGTGCAACATGTGTGTGGTTCAGAAGCCTGAGGAACAGTACAGGGTCATGTTCCAGGTAAGACACTCTCTTTCACTTCTTTTTGCTGACATCGGTTGCTCTCCCACTCTCTCCTTGTCATCTCTCTCCTATATTTCTCAATCTCTTTCTGACTGTCTGTCCATCTTACTCTTTCTACTTCTCTCAGTCTAGCCAACTCAAGCACCAACACGCTTGTTTTTATCCTCCTCTTCCTGGCCCTTGCTCTCATGACACAGCTTCTGCAGTGCGTTGACAGTTGGCGCGGTGTGTGGCCATATTGTGAGGAATGCTCAGTCACAGCACAGACACAGAGCTGTAGTGGCACCCACCGCAGACACAGTCAGGACTCGACATGCCAACGCCACATCCAGTTGGTTTAATATCAGTCATCCATCCCGACCAACTGACAGATGGTTTCTGCGCTCCATGGTTTCAACACCCCATCCTCATATCTGTCTATTAATTACAATGATAAAATCATTGACGAACGACTCAAAGCTATAACACCAACCAACCATTACAGATGGACATGGAAAACACCCTGCAAAAGGAGCCACCATAATGATGACAGACAATTGGAGAACAAAAAAAATGACAAGAGCAACAATATCATCAATATTCATTCTTATGTAAAAAGTTGCCCAAGACTAATGAATACTTAATTAGAGGTAAGCATGATTAGATTAGACATAGGCTAGACGTAAGGTCCTTCGACTTGTGCAACCAGTCCTCTTTCACAGTGTATCCGTAATCAGGAAGTGTTTGTAATCATAACTCCAACATAAATACTCTGTTCTGATGATTGCAATGGTTACGAAAGGCACTGCAGAGCCAATGGTGTCTAAGACGGAGACATTCAGACAGAGACCATATGTCCTCAAGATACAGGGAGCAACTGCTTGATGAGGCAGAGGGGTGGTGGTTTTAGCTCAGTGCCAAAAGAGTTATTGTCAAGGGGGGGTGCACTAAAGGGTTGCCACGGTTACAGCCTCAGCAACAGCAGCACAAGAGACATGTGTAAGCACATCTTGGTCTGCCGTCCTGAGGCAGCTTCTGCTTAGTGAGTTGTGGGTTACGAGATTGTACAAAAACACCGAAAGGACAATCAGCTTTAAGGATCCACATTCCCAACCACTATAACCAAATAATCAGGGAAAGGCATAGGGAAACAGGGAGGTCTAACACAGCCATTGTCTGTACACATAAGCCTGTGCCAGCCATCTGACCTGCATATGGTGCCGCAAGGCCAGGCCGTAACACAAAGGACACGGCAAGTGACAGACAAATGAGTCAAGTTAAGGAAAGAACAAAGTGGAAGAAAGAAGAGAGAGGTAGGGAAGGAAAGAAGGATGAATCGGGAGGGAGGGAGGGAGGGGGTGGGAAGAAAAGGAGGGGATACAGAAGAAGAGGGCTATTTTTCTGCTGTTTGCCCTCAGTTGACAGAAGTAATTGATTTGATCGCTTCACAGAGCAGGGATGAATAGGTAAGCTTGAGTGACTTGGCTGATCCCTGCAGGGTGTGTGTAGCGTGTAAGGGAGACCGGCAGTTAATTCAGTGACCCAGTCGCTGAGGCCACGAGAAAGACCACGGGTCACTGTGTACTGACACTGTTTAAAATCCAACCACGTGACTGATTATGTATTTAAACCATAGTGTGATAAGCTTCTCGTCAACATATGCTTAGGGTGGTAAACTCTACCTAAACAAAATATGATCAGCTTCTCTAGACAACCAAATCCACAGGCAGACTGGGAGTGGTGAGAAGAAAACTGCGGTGTTATTTCATCAGTGACGGGCCTCTGTCCCATCCGAGTGATGTCACATGGAACCTGTTTCTGGTCCAATCAATCAGTGCAGGATTCCACCAAAGAGCACCACTAAAACAGAGACAACATACACAGACACAGATCTGAGACACGCATTCCAGTGTTTTATTGGCTAAAGCCACTGATACCTTCAGCGCTCCCATTCAACCTGGTAAGGCAAAACGGCCCAGACTTTCATGGTGGAGCACATGGAGACACATTATCTTCATTACAAACAGAATAACATGGACACTTTGACACTTCATCATTTTACACTTTCATCCAAAGGCACTTGGCATTTCTGTTTAATTAAAAATCGGAAATTGTAGGAACTAACCACATAAAATATTGTGAATACAGCATTTTAGCAGAACAGATGGTTGTTTTGGTTTTTAAAAATGCCAGGATACCAAATAAAAGAACAATTGAAAAGACAAGGAACATTAGGTAATTATATTTTCCATATTCTTCATGGAAAACCACATTTCATGGTTTTCTTGAATGCTTCATGTCTCTTTTGAGGTTTGGTGCTTTGTTCTGGGTTGTTAGCAAGCATGCATAATTAAACTTCTAAATCATGTTTAGCCAGTCTATGAGCCATTCTCTGCTATTCATTTACAGTAATTACAACATTAAAGTAAAATGGCAGTTATCACTTCAGTACCCGAGAAGAAACAATTTTGAACACAAGCATGTCTTGATGAAGACAGGCCCATGTGCTGTGGGGTGGTTGATGTCTAGAATGGCACTTGCCTATGTTCATGTCTGCGTACCCCCACTTCCCAGGTCAAAGACATAAAGGTCACCGCCTGTATGAATGCCTATAGCCTGCATGGGCCTATTGGTTTTGTAAAAAGCATAAGTTAGCTGTTTATAATACATACAGTGGATAAAAAACGTCTACACAGCCTTTATAAAATGCCGGGTGTTTGTGATGTAAAAAAATGTACAAATATAAATTCCCCCCCCTTTTTAACCTTTAATGTGACCTATGACATGAACAATTCAATTGAAAAACAAACTGAAAAAGGGGGAAATTAAAAGTTTAAGGGGGAAAAATAGAACACTCACAATAACTCTTCTTCTGGTGAAGCCGTGTTTTTGTGGATTTGGATGTGTGCTTTGGGTCATTGTCATGCTGAAAGATGAACTTCCTCTTCAGTGTTCTAATGGACGCCTGAAGGTTTTGTGCCAGGTATTTTGGACTGTTCATAATTCCCTCCACCCTGACTAAGGCCCCGGTTCCAGCTGAAGAAAAACAGACCCAAAGCATGATGCTGCCACCACCATGATTGTTTTTTGGGTGATATGCAGTGTTGTTTAAAATACCTTTTGGAATTATGGCCAAAAAGTTCAACCTTGGTTTTATCAGACTATAATACATTTTGTTTGTTTTTGCAAACTTAAACCAGACTTGGATGTTTTTCTTTGTGAGAAAATGCTTCTGTCTTGCCACACTACCCCATAGCCCATTCATATGAAGAATATGGGAGATTGTTGTCACATGTAGCACACAGCCAGTACTTGCAAGAAATTCCTGCAGCTCCTTTAATGTTGCTGTAGGCCTCTTGGAAGCCTCCCTGACCAGTTTTCTTTTTGTCTTTTCATTAATTTTGGAGGGACGTCCAGTTCTTGGTAATGTCTCTGTTGTGCCATATTTTCTCCACTTCACTGTGTTCCATGCTATATCTAATGCTTTGGAAAATATTTTGTACCCTTCTCCTGACTGATATCTTAAAACAATAAGATCCCTCTGATGCTTTGGAAGCTCTCTGAGGACCATGGCTTTTGCTCTGAGATGCAACTAAGAAAATGTCAGAAAATCAGTCCAAAACAGCTGAACTTTACTTGTGATTAATCAGTCAGTTTAAATGATGGCAGGTGTGTAAAAACTTCTATTCAAGTTTGAATGTGATTGGAAATTCTGAACAGAGCCACATCCCTAGTGATAAGAGGGTGTGCACACTTATGCAGTCAGGTTACTTTAAGGTTTAATTTTTAATTTTTCCCCTCGAAGATTTCAGTTTGTTTTTCAATTAAATAGTTGACATTATAGGTCACATTAAAAGTGGAAAATGTTTCTGACATGATTAATCTTTGTCTAATTTTTTTACATCACAAAAACCTGTCATTTTAACAGGGGTGTGTAGATATTTTAAATCCACTGTATCTAATTAACCAGGAGATATACCTCAAAGTCATGGTGAGCACAGTATCCATTTTGTCCTGCACCCACCCACCTCCAGGCTACCTCTGCGCCCCTCATTCTTTTCCCCTCACGTCTCTCTCATCAGCTTCTCTCTGTAGATGGGTTTCAATAGGAGGCCGTTTCCACGGCAACTGAAGTCATTAAACAAGCCTAATGTGCGTTTTCACACTGACACACAGACAGGTTGTGACATGCACACTTGTGCAAACACACAGCCACACACAGTCTACTGACAAATGTACACACAAACACAATCAGGTGCGGGCACGCATGCATGCATACACACACGCATGCATGCATGCATGAACGCACACACACACACACACACACACACACACACACACACACACACACTGACTACGATTACAGATTTGATTATATTGATGTAAATCAAAACAGTGAGCAAAGCGATATGACAACTTGACAGTGAAATTGACTTTGCCCTCTGACAGAATGTCTTTGTATGTAAGCCAATAGCTGACATATAGATCTCACACTCTCTCCTACCTTAGATTGAATCTCCCCTCTTCCTCTCTACATCTGTGTATTGATTGAGTTCTTCTCTGTCTACAAGTATCCAAACGGCTCCGCTTAGCCTCACTACACCCACATCGACTCCACACTGTGTTTCCCTGGCCATTCTATTACTCTCTTGCTCTGAAATACCAAGCTTCAAAACAGGAATATTTGTATAGGTAATTCTCTACTAGACAAAGATAAACCATAGCAACCTGAATACTTCCCAGTGAGGGTTCAGGGTCTATAGGCATCCGTAGAGAATTATGTGTAAACAGAAATACCTGTTGGCTCACTAATTGGCTTGGTGCTCAGCTCAAAGCAGACCAATCATTATTAAGCTCATGGTGCCTTTGTCTTTACCCTTGGGAACACCTCTCTCCGGTAAAGCTTATTTGTATGATTATGTGCGTTAACAGCTGTGTTCTAGTTCTATCACCTTCCCATGTGTCAGGCTTGTGATTGGGTTAGAGGTCGTTGAGAGAGGAGAGGGGGATTTCGGGCTGTTCGCCCTGTCTAGTCAAACATGTTTGTTTTAACTAGGACACCCAAACAGAAAATTGCGCAGTGGTTAGAGCATGTCTGGAAACCCAGAACCACCAGGGTTCTATCCCAGAGCAACACAGTAATTCATAAGAACTCCTAAACATTTCTCTGGAAAGGAATGTCAGCTAAATGACATACAGTATAAGTGCAGTATTGCTATTGAGAGAGGGAGATGCCAGGTCCCTCTATGTGCACACAGTCTACTAAATCAGGTGGAAACAGAGCTGCACTTTTTAAATTGCCTGCCAAATGTATTACCACATTAGAGACACATACAGTGGTTCCTAAAGATTATACAGAGCCTCAAATAAATGTAATAGAAGTGTAACATTTGAAGTGCCTTTATTCTTTAAACATTTGTGTTGAATTGCGAGAGAGAGACAGAGAAAGAGGGCAGGATAGGGGGAGGGATAGAGACAGAGAGAAAATGGACAGAGCGAGACAGAGAAAAAGAGAGGGAGGAAGAGAAGTGCAGGGAGCAGGAGGGAGGGAGAATGCGGAGAGTGAAGACACAATGGGGTGATAAAGATAGATCACGGAATATAACCTACTTCTTGGACAAAAACAAATACATGCAGCACCTAACGTATATACAATCTGATAAATAATCTGCTTACTGGTATGCCTCCAGTTTGGAAATGTACCCAAACAGCACTTGTTAGTCTAATTTATAGCAGCCACACTGACCTATGGAAATGTCCCCTTGTGATATCTAACAGCCAGGGTAAGAACAAAAGACCACTGGGCATGTCTCCAGATGAATTGATTTTGTGTAGAGGTGACTCCTACACCCTTCAGAACATGGGGGACGAGAAAAATAAATTACCGGAGTGGAATTCAATATGTGGAAGTCAGCAGGGCAACTGTCAGCAAGGAGATGCTCCACGTGAAGTTTTTATAGTTTGGTACTGTACCTCAAATCATTTACAAGGATTCATTCACTTCAGTATCGGGTTTAGTATTCCATACATTTTACAAATGCTCCATTCCTTTCATATGTTGGGTGGGCACACAGTCTTTCGTCTTTGCGTCTACTAGTTTCTGGTGTTGTGCAGAGAACAGATCAATCTGCGGCAGGAAGGCGTGAGATAAAATCTCATTAAGTCTCAAACACATCTCCCTGGGGGTTCTTCAACTATGTGTCTATTAACCAACATGCGTGGAGCTGGAGACCTGCACAGCCTCATTATTTACTCACAAACTGGGATTCCTGGAGAGCTCGTCTTTCTCTTTGTCCTTATATTTCACTCCACTTTCTTCATCTCTCTCTATTATTTTACCTCCCCTACCCCAGCGTTGCTCTCCATCAGCGTCTATCCCTCGCTATTTCAGTCTCCCCTTTGAACTCCTTGCTCCTCTTTCATCTCCCTCTCTATTTCACCAATTCCCCCGTTTCCCCCCTTCCCCAGCCTCCCCCCTACTGTGCAAGTCTGAATATGGGAGGGTATGACAGGAATATATAACTCCATGGAACTTAGTACCAATATCAATTCAAGTCTGTTGACGTCTACACAGCACCTAGAGTAAAATAATAAGCCATTCTCAGTGACAATTCGAACAAATTTTGTCATCGGGCAATGCAAAAGTCAGAGGTCATAGGTCATGAAATCAGACAAACTGGACTATTGGATGATGCATTATACAACACGTCAAGATGAATTATCCTTCCAATCTGATGCACAGCAATCATTACCTCCAGGAAGCCAATCTCCCTGCATGTTGTTGATGCTGAACGCAGCAACAGCATTCACCTCAGCCCTCTCTCAGAGTTGTCTCAGTCATGGCCACAGGGCTTTCCTTCCACATACCCTATCCATCATGAGTCTAATGATGATGCTGTGGCAAGAACGACCACCCCCTGTCTGATCTGCCTCATCTCACCTGGTTCCTGTCTTGTGTTGACAGAATGTGGCAATGGGAACCAGACAGGGAGTGTACAGAAAAACACACGAAAAGTGCTTGACTCAGTAGTATGATGTGCTTCCGAATGGGCCAATTTCTTTAGACTAGACAAATGCATGTACGCTTCACAGTGTTAACTCCATTTGGCATGGCGGGAGTTGTCAGGCCAAAAATGTAGTTTCTTATTTGTCTTCAAGTGAAAGAAGTCATTAAGAGGGAGAGAGAGAGAGACAGAGACGTATGGTAGGCCATTAGCATGGAAAGGACAAACAGGCAAGGCAGGGAGGCGGTTCGGATAGAGGAGCACATTTTGTCTCTAGGGAGGGGCTGGAGAAAGAAAAATGCTGAGACAGCATGGGGAAGAGGGAGTTAAGGAGCTAGGAGAAGTAGAGGGAGGGGGAGGGAGAAGAGGGAGAAGATGGAGACAGAGCGACAGAAAAGAGAGACAAAAGGAAACAGTGGGGAACTAGGTTTGGAAAAGCGTGCGCAAGGAATTCAGTGAAGGGAGAGAATATAGAGAGAGGGACGACAGACAGACAGGGGGTTAAGACAGGCAGGTAGACAGACAGACAGACAGAGAGATAGGACAAGCAGACAGATAGGGGGATAGGACAGGCAGGTAGACAGACAGATAGGGGGATAGGACATGCAGGTAGACAGACAGAGAAAAGGGAGGGATAAAACCAAATGGAAAAGAATGGAGAGCGAATGTGTCAAGAAAAGTTTTTGTGGTTGACTGCACAGAGGAACATTGATTTGAAATGCAATTATTTGAAAGGGCCAGAATAAGAGAGAGGGAGTGATGGAGGGATGAAAGGATGGAGGGAGGGATGGAGCAGTAGAGACTATAAAGATGTGGAAATCCCCAGACAACCAAGGTCAGTGTGTAACCATGAGTGCCTTTCTCTCTGTATTTCTTTCTCTCACTCAAGTCCCAGAAAAAAGAGTATCATTTTATTTTGTGGATTAAATGATTCTTTGCCTTCTGGACAAATGTATTGTTTCGGGGTCAGTTGACCCAGACCACTGCTTCTCCATGCAGTAAGTTCAGTCACCCCCAGGAACAACATCCCTGCTGTTTCAATCAGATTCCTTCATCAGATCTACACTAATCCCTCATTATAAATCCCCTATTTCTGCCGCTGTCGGTATCAACTGGCAGGGGGGAAACATCACAGGCATGGGGATGTTATGAGGAGGGGGAGGGGTTCACAGACATGTAGACACAGGGAGCTGGCGAGGCAGGGTCGGCATATGTAAATTTACACAGAGAGAGTAGTGTTGGTTCAAAGAGAGGATCATGTACAGTGCTAAGAAAGGGACTAGGACTAATTAAGGGACTATACACAGGAAGTTTGGACTAACACAGAGATAATTTGCAGTAAATTAGGACACTGGAAGGGATTATAAAACTGACTTTTGGAATAAATAGGCATCATACTGGAAATGAGTAATGATATCGAAATTATACTCAGGAGGTTAGGACTAACATAGGGATTATACTCACAAAGTCATGACTAATATAGGGATTATACACAGGTTAGGACAAATACAGGGATTGTACACAGGAGGTTATAACCAATATAGGGATTATACACACAAGATTAGGACTAATACAGAGATTATACACAGGAGGTTAGGACTAATATAGGGATTACACTCAGGAGGTTATTACGGATATAGGGATTATACTCAGGAGGTTAGGTCTAATACAGGGATTATATGCAGGAGGTTAGGACTAATATAGGAATAATATACAGGAAATTAGGACTAACAGGGATATTGCACAGGAAGTTAGCACTAACACAGTGTATATCATACCAACAGGAATATTTACTCTAAATCAGTATCAACCCCTTTTGTCTTGAAAATATTACTTTCAATGCATCCTTAGAAGCGACGTTATACAGGTACATTCTGATCACTAATGAGTCCATTCCTCTCTCTGCTTCCACAGAAGGGTCAAATAAGTAACATGCTGTGTTCTATTGACGGAGAAGGTCTATTGAAGGTGTCAGTATAATGTTTTTCTTCTCACTGCTGTATGTGATGCTGCACCTTATCTGTTGAGCTAGATGCCTTTGTAACCCTACGTGTTTGCGTGTGTGTGTGTGTGTGTGTACGGATGGATTGGGTGGCGGGGATACGGATGGACTATGTTGTTCTCTGTTCTCTGTTCTCTTTACTGACTGTGTGTGTTGTGTCCATGCCCTTTCTGAAGTCTTTCTGTTGTGCCTCAGTCTAACACAGTGAACTAACCCTGTCAGTCTATCTCCATTGTCGGAGCTCCACATAATGTAGCTCAATACTGCTTTTATCCAGTTAGGTGATCCTATGTGCCTTTCTTCTAACCCTCACTAACCGCACATTGCCTTTTAACTCTTTCTAAGTAACTTGTTTTCCGTCTGTGTGTTGTTCTTCTGAGTCTCAGTGTTACTCTCGCTACGTGCCATGTCCTGGTAATCCTTTTGTGTTCTGTCATTCTTTAGTACTCCATTACTCAGTTTTTCCTCTCCTCTATTTTATTCTCTCCCACCTCCACTCATAGTATCTAACCTCCATTCTCCCCCAACCTCCAACAAAACATAACCTCCTTTCTGTACCTCATCCTCCTCCAGTATAGCATCTAACCTCTCCTTGCTCCACCACCTCCTTCTGTAGTATCTAACCTCCCTCTTCTGTCCTCCACCTTCCACTCTCTAACTTTGGATGCCTCCCTCCTCCAGGTAAACGGGAAGGATCTGTCTCGTCTCTCGGGGGAACCCACTCTGGATGTACGAGACCCCCTGCTGTGTCATGTGTTGAGGAGGGGGGCCCGGCGGCGGGCCGGGTTGGCTGCGCCAGTGGCAGTAACCGGGGGTCTGACGGACTGCGTGGACAATGGCACCCAGACTGACATCAGTTTCCAGCACATGTTGACCCTGGGAAGGACCCCCCACCACCAAGGTGGAGATTCGCCTCCTCACACGCCCCCATCTCCCCCACTGCCTCCCGTCCTGGATCCCTACCTGCTCAATGAGCTGTGAGTAAAGGCACAGAGACAGAGGCTCAATTTTCTTTTCAATTTTGAAAGCACTCTTTCTGCCTTCCTTTTGACACTGACTCGTGCTCTGTCATGTTTAACTCTCAGTCTCATAGAGCCAGAATATTACGACCCTAATGACTACTTTGACATCACTCAGCATGAGGTGGATCTCAGACAGGATGAGTTAGAATACGAGGTGAGCCTCTATTTTCCTGTCAAATCAAACTGTCTGTGGGCTGAGTTCAACAACAGTCCTATTCTCTTCTTCAATCCCTCTGTCTCCACTAAGTGTTCTGCTTAACATTCAAATGTTCTTCCTCACACACATCTCACAAGGAGGTGGAGCTGTATAAGTCTCGTCAGCAGGACAAGCTGGGACTAACGGTGTGCTATCGGACGGATGACGAGGAGGATCTGGGGATATATGTGGGCGAGGTGAGGAGGACAACACTGAGTACTGTTGTTGTCATTTTGAGGTTTGATCTGTTTGCCAGATAGCATTTCTCTCTCACTCTCTCTCGCTATCTCTCTCCAGGTCAACCCCAACAGCATAGCTGCAATGGATGGTCGCATCAGGGAGGGCGATCGGATATTACAGGTCAGACAGCATTAGGATTTTATGAGACCATATGAGATACAGTTTAAAGATACATTTCTTTGGCATTTATTGATTTTATTGACAAAGCAGAGACAGTGGGAGAGGTGGAGGATAACGTGCAGAAATAGAAGCGCAGAGTTCTTGGAGGGCACACATGCTGTGAAAAAAACTGCTGTGAAAATAATGTCATCATCAATAATTGTGGCAGGCATGTTTTTCAATAAAATAATTTCGTTGTTGTAATTTCTTTGATCACTTTTTACTCAAATTATGTTTAGATTCATATCATATTTTGAGTGTAAGTCAAGCTGATTAACAAAAAAGTTATTCACATGTTACGGAGAACTACATATATATATATATATATATATATATATATATATATATATATATATATATATATATATATATATATATATATATATATATATATATATATATATATATATATAT
>JACXGJ010012274.1:0-18253 GCA_016801105.1 Esox niger | reverse complement strand
GCCTGGGGTTTATAGCTGGTGAGCCTGGGGTTTATAGCTGGTGAGCCTGGGGTTTATAGCTGGTGAGTCTGAGTCTGAGAATAGGGAATAAGAGAGTATAAGGAATGATTCCTGCTAGCCATGAAGAATAGATCCTTCATATCATCCAGGTGAGAGAAGTGTCACTAAATAATTCATGCTACGGCATGTCCCCCAACACCGTAACCACTGACCTCGGACCCCGATCCTGCTATCCCATGTTCCGTCTATTTCTAGGACATGCTCCCCGATAGCGACGACCTTCATGTCTTTGCCCTTCGACTCCACCACTGTGCTGATGTCAAAGCTGTCACCGGCGTTGCTGTGAAAAGGGCCTGAAATGCTATTTGCTGAATAGATTTTTACCGAGAGCCTGCGTTCATCGACTAACTCAGTCAAATGGCGCTCCCTCCGCGACCTCGAAGACACTGGTGCCGCCACGGTCCGATGTGGTTATCAGAGACGACACCTGCGACCGCTGGGCGTCCCTGTGCCGCCCGGCAGGAGAGGACGGACTCATGGACCGTCATGTCAAACTGTCACACTGTAAATCAGAGCCTTAAGGATGAATCACCCCCTCGTGACTGTCTGCTTCTCCTCCCGCCTCCTTGCCGCTGGGCGTACTGGCCAGATGGAGCGTTTAGCGACTTGCTAATTAACCCCGAGGCTGTGACACTCCCTCACTTAGGCTGGAAAGTTTTTTTTTTTCTCCGTCCACAGGTGTCACGCTCAGTTAGCCTCAGATTGGTGAAAGGTGCATAACTCAAAATCAAATCCAATTGTCTTTGTGACGGACAAAGTAAACAGCGTGTAGGAAAAGTGCAGTAAAACCCTGACATACAATTATCCCTATCAGTTAACAGAAGCATCCGTGTCCTGTGTTGAGTTTCTATCCATGATTCACCTAAAGAAAGTGAGGGCTTTATGGGTGCGTGCGTGCGCATGCATGCGTGCGTGTGAGTGCGTTCCCTCTGTGAGTAATGCACTAGCCGGCAGGTTGGCCCTGTGATGCACACAGAGTTTCTCTCTTTGATCGTCCAGGAATACACACACACACACACACACACACACGCATGGATGCAGACATAAGTGGATTAGAAAACACATGCTGAGCCTACACTGTCTGTTTTATAAAACCAGCACGCACCACCCAGCTACACACACACACACACACACACACACACACACACACACACACTGCTCTGTCACCACAAAAGTTCCAAAATTCTGTGAACTTTGAAAATTCTGCCTGCTTATTCTCTCCTGCCTTGGTAAAATCTCCAACCTATTTGTGTAAAAGCAGGGAAATAGTTGAAAGTTCCCCTGAATGTTACATGTATGTGTGTCTATAAATGGCTGTGCGTGTTCAGATGGCTGTGTGTGTGTTTGTGTGCTTGTGGACACGGCCTCGTGTGTGTGTGTGTGTGTGTGTGTCTGTGGACGGCCACGTGCGTGCATGTGTCTGTGTCTGTGTAGACGGAAGCCTGTGTGTGTGTGTGTGTGTGTGTGTGTATGTGTGTGAAACCCGTGTGTGTGTCTGTGTTGAGGGCTTTGTCTATCTGTGTGTGTGTGGGTCTGTGTGTGGACTGCTGCATGGGTGTGTGTGTTTGGCTGTGTGCATGTGTTGATGGCTGCGTGTGTGTGTGGACAGCTGCATGCGTGTGTGTGTGGACGGCTGCGTGTGACTGTGATCCTAATACGAGGTGAAGTGTGTTAGCCAGAACACCCTAGTTATGTGTTTTTTCCTCTGAGGGTGGCGGAGCATCGCCTGCTCTCAACCTCCAGGAAGGCCTCAACCAAGGAAACCGACAGCCCCAGAAATAACAACGCTTCATGACCATTCTCAGGAAGGCCGTGCCGGGCAGGGCTGCCGGCTTTTCTTCTCCACATCATTATGTCGCCTGCTGCCTCTCAGCCATGTGTTTGTGTCTCTTTCTCTGTGTGTCTGTTGCGTGTGTGTGTGTCTTTCTCTCTGTGTGGGTGCGTCTGTGTGTTTGTGTCCCAGAGGAATGCCATTAGTCCAGTACATTCATGTCCAGTGTCTTTATGCAAGTGACAAGCATGTTTTAATTTGAGAGCCAGCAGCATACGGGCCAGCGTTATAAATATTACATTTGCATGCAAGATCACAACTTTAATGTCTTACAGAATTGTCAAATATATATATTTTTTCTGTCCTTTGAATAACTTTATCTTTTTAAGTTAGAACCATTTGGGTTCTAGGTAGAGACCTTATGGTTTGAGATAAAACAACTTTTGGGGAAAAAGGGTCCCTAAATGAAAACAAAAAGTGTAATTACATATCTATGAGGCCAGCTAAAGAACCCTTTTGGAACCCTCTTGTATACTTCAGAAAGCAGAAACAACTGTTAATGTCTTGATAAAAAATGAAATTAACATCCTTGTTATCATCTGGAATGTAATCTCTACATATAGTGCATTTAGTGACAATGGACATTATAGGGGGAAAAACAAGATACAAGTGTTAAAAAAGAAAAATAATTATTCAATTACAGAACATACGCGACCACAAAACAACACGACCACAACATAATGACAAAATAAACAATGGGGACAAAGGACAGTGACGAGTCAGAATTACCCATCATCCCCATCACCATCCCTAATCCCAACCCTCTGACGCTGGTATAGGAGATGTACATTGGATGTGAGGAAAGGTAGGTCATAATGAACCCATTCGGATAGGCTAGCATTTTCAGATGCCAGATGGTGGGGTTGTTTTTTTCCCCCCAGATTGGATTCTTATTTGTTGGTATCTGGAGAAGTTTTTTCTAGGAAGGTCATTGTTTTCCATCTGCTAATACTATGAGGCTAATGTCCCTTCTAGGTACAGTCACTAACTTGTGGAGCTTTAACTGTGTGATCAAATAAATGATCTTCAATGGAAGGGGGCTGGGGGGCCGTGGGGGTGGTTCCTTGCTGTTGGGAGCAGGAATGACAGTGGTCTGAGGTCAAAGTGTGCATTCATGTGCTTCTAAATGAGGACGGTGTTGTTCTTAATGGGATTATGACTATAAAGTTAGGTTGGCTAGAGGACAAGATTACTGGTTGAATAGGGTGGCATTCATCCTCACGTCCGTTAAAAGCCAGATGAAGGATGAAGTCCTGGCTCTTGCCTTCTCTCTGTCCTACTCAGAATATTTGACTGTTCATTCTCACTCCCCCCCGAACTCCACATACACTGTGTCTATACTATAATGTATTCATTTAATATGTATTCATTTAATAGACATTTTGCAGACACTCTTGTCAAGAGTAACTTTCAAATTCAATTAGGCTTAAGATCCGGGCTCACAGCAACAGATTGTTCAACCAGTTTTGTTCTGGGATTTGAACCAATGATATTTCATATATAATGGGAAAAAAACAGTAGGCTCTTTCATGCTCACACATTTTAAGAGTACTTTTATTTTCTATTTATTGAAAGATGGAGACAAAAAGTCCATACACTTTTATACCTTGTTAGAAATCAGCCATGTCGTATAGTGATAGTAATAATAACTTGCGTACTTGGTTGTCAAGGGAGAGAGTATTCAATGTTTATTGCAGCATATTGATAGTCTATTAGCACATGATGTTACAGGCTCAAACTCTTCCCTACTCCCTTTGTCTCTCTCTACTCTCTCAACTGTAATGTGGGGTACAATCTGTTAAATACCTTGAGGGGCGTGTTTACCTAGCAAAGCCAAGACACTAACCCCCACACCAAATGGTCAATGTAAACATTCCTGTGGTTACCAGAGCGCAACCAACAGGGAGAATCTTAACTTTCTGTTATTCTCAACATCTAGGCACATTCATATTGTAGTTGTTAATGCTCAGATCCTAAAACCTCCTTAAACATAATTTGTACAAGACATTAGACTTTATATCTGATGGCATGGAATGACCATGGAAATGCTTTATACTGTACATTTTTAGTTTGGGAGTTAATTGAATGTATATATTTTTTTAATTAGCATGAGCATAATAACTCTTTTTTTCATTAATGTGAACAGTCAGAATAGTTTTACCTCAATCTATCACACAATAGAAAATGTATACTGAGTGAATTAGCGGTAAAAGAGTAGCACCGAAGATTCAAGCATCTCTTTTGATGCGCTCCAACCTCTGTTGGTTCCATAACCGTCCCAGGCGAAAGAGGTGAAGTCCCCACACTGGTGAGGATTCCCCTCCGGGAAATACCCACAGCCGCCGATACAGTATGCATCAACCTGGCCACCTTTTGGTTTGACCCCGGAGCAGATGGCTGTTGCCGCTCGTTCGTGGTTTATGGCTCTGAAGCTGATGTAGCCTCCCTCGGTCTCCCCTCTGGTGTAAGGCCCGTAGAACATTTTGGTGGACTCTTTGTCCCCGAGGTCGTAGACGATGGGAATTGACGGTCCATTGTCGGACAAGTACGCCCCGACGTTGTACTTCACCGGGTAGCGATGGAAGAGCTGGTACAGGTTTCCCCCGAAAAGCCTGAGGAAGCGTGTCTCTGTGTGGTATCGCATGATAGAGGCCAGGTTCCAGACTATCATGGGGGTTTTGTTGGGAACGTGCCAAACGGACATGTCCTCTGCTTCGATGTCGTAGTAGCCGGGATTTTTGTAGTCGTCCACTGTGGCCGCCTCTGGCGTTCCGAAGGTCTTCATGTTCATCCAGTTGCCTTCCCCTTCGGGCCTGTTGGCGTTGTTGCCCTGCTGGCTCGTCCAACGGTCACCCACTGTGCACTTCCCGTAGATGTTGTTCTCGTGCACGCTGGCCACCAGCGTCCAGCCACCGCCGGCTGTGGTCATGTCACAGAAGGTCTGGTAAACAACCCCGTTGGCTGTGGTCAGGTAGTACAGCCCATCCTCAGATTGAACGTATTTCTCCTTGACTTCTTTGCAGCTTCGGCCAATGAAAATTTGCCTATTTCTTAGGTCATTCAGATGGCCCCAGCTTACCCTCGGAGGCTTGTCTTCGAATAGATCTCCAGATTTAAGATGTGTTGTGTTTGCGCTTGACGCATGTTGCACCATTAGGAAAGCGATCAGCAGCAGGAAAGCCCGGTATGCCATGTCTGCTGAAGGGAAGATTCAGGGATGATTCGTTGAACGTTTGTTTCCTTGAGGTACTTGTATGCAAGGATCTTGGAAATGCTCCAATGTCAATGTTTGGATAAGTGTGAAGATCAGTGTTAATCTGACACACCTGACGGATGTTTATCTTCAGTAAATGGGAGTGGTCTTTTAGGAATTTATAGGCCAGCCATGTCATCTCTTGCACACCAATAAATTGTTGCCGGATCGCGAAGCGTAGCCGGCTAAGAGCGAATGTCTCTTACTGACTGACTGACTGACGGACTGACTGACTGACTGACTGAGTACCCCTTCATAAATAGCGAAGTGGTTAGCGAAGCGGACCTGCAAACTATAGGTCCCGTGTTCGGCTCTCCTCACACGCAAAGCAAAGTACGCATTATGAATCTTTCTGTGTAGACAAAAACTTCACTGGCTCGAACCTTCAATTGTCTACATTATAGTATGTCTGAAATAAAATATAACGATTATATTTCTGGCATAAAAAAAGTCTTCAGTCTCTAGCAATTGCTCAGGTCTTATGAATATTCTTAGGAAGATAGTATATACAAGTAAGCTTATTACTGGCTAATAAGCTGTTAAAACAGCCAGTGGCAAAAGCCAGTTCTTGGTAATGTCTCTGTTGAGCCATATTTTCTCCACTTGATGATGACTGTCTTCACTCTCTTCCATGATATATCTAATACTTTGGAAATGCATTCGTACCCTTCTCCTGTCTTATATCTATCAACAATGAGATCCCTCTGATGCTTTGGAAGCTCTCTGCGGACCATGGCTTTTGCTCTGAGATGCAACTAAGAAAATGTTAGAAAACAGCTGAACATCATTTGTGATTAATCAGTCACTTTAAATGATGGCAGGTGTGTAATGACTTCTATTTAATGTGAGTTTGAATTTGATTGGTTAATTCTGAACACAGCCACATAACTAGTTATAAGAAGGTGTGCATACTTATGCAACCATGTTGTTGTGAGTTATTGGGAGAATTTTAAATGTTTCACCATCAAAGATTTCAGTTTCTTTTTCAAATGAATTGTTCATGTTATACGTCACTAGAAAGGTGGAAACATTTCTAAAATAATTTATCTTTGTCTCATTTTTTTTGCATCAAACTTCACATAAAATGTCACTCCAGCTGCTGTTTGACATTCTTTTCGTAGGTCACTTGATGTCATCCTACAGTTGTTGAGTGACATTTGAATGAGTTGAAGGTCATCTCGGTCAGTGGACAATCATTTTCACCCACTGCCAGTCTGTAGCTTTGTTTTCCCAAAGGTCTGTTGCTTGACCTTGATCTTGTGAACTGCCATCTTTGAATTTTCAGGATGGAAGCAATCTGACGCTCACAGTATCCCTCTACCAGTAAAGCCAGAATTGAACCCTTCTTTTCCTCAATCAAGGCATTTCTTTTCAAACCTTGGTCTTGCTGAATAGTTGTTTTTTATTCAAATTACTGTTGAGGTGCTACTTGCACTTTTTTTGCCATCAAGCTGGTCCTAGTGCAAGAGGATAGTGATGAACACCTCACTGTTTTTTATACTTTACCTCGATAAATAAAATTTGGTTCAGGTTATCACCTAATCAGTACCTCATTATGTAAAATGAGGTGTGCCTGTGTTGGCATTTAACAGAAACTGGAATGGAAGTATTGTTTTTGCTGAATGTTCAGTAAGTTAGATTTGAACACTGCAGTAGTATACTGTGCACTGGAGGCAGTGGCTTTTGAGCTCTGGACATCTAGTCCATGACAACAAAACTGTCAGTGGTAAACTATAGCCTAATATATAACTCATGTAATGTGATAATGGTGCTCTTCTGTTCTCCATCTTTTTGGTTCAATGGATCAAGATCAAGAACTGTTACAGCTCTTCTAAAAACATTTTCCCCATCTCTCAATGACCCACACTCTCAACACCCACAGTTTCAGAGTATTTCATTGTTATCTAGATTTTGCACCAGCCAGATGGCTCTGCTTAGATATTTATCCAATATACATCCTTGTAATAAAATGTCAGTGATTACCTTAGGTGATAGTTTCAGTGAACCTGAAGAGAACATCCCATATTAACCCTGAATATTATCTTATTACATGAATATGTGCCACCTAAGTATTTTTAAAACATTTAGCTTCACTTGTGATCAAAGAAATTCTAAATCCAGTCTTTTTCTTCCCTTTATTTTCTGCAAATAGATGTGCAAATAGACACTATAGATTACCCTTTGTTATTTTTTTAGACAGGGAAACATTAAAAATGTAAACCTATCAAGAATTGTAAGCAAGAAGTTATAATTCTTGTTTTGGGTTATAAATGAGTGAATGTAACACAATGGTTAGCACATTTGAGTTTTTGCCAAAAATGGACTCATGGCTCTAATTGCTGCCAAAGTTGCCTCTACCAAATATTGACCACCTGGAGTGAATATGTGCGATCAGTTGCAAGAAAAACTAATTAAATACATTTCAAGTTACACAATAGAATTTGGTACAGTCATTTGAGAGCCACAGTATTTTCTTAAAACACTTGCTCCACCTCCCAGCTGTCCATTCTCTCACTACACTACACCTGTAGTTTAACGGCGTTTTATTGTCCACACTTGACACCAACCAGATGACTGTACTTAGATCAACCAATATTTGTCCAACTTTGTACATCCTTGTAATATAATGTTCCGGATTAACGAAATGTCCAACCTAGATCACTGATGTAGTTGTTTGGGTAAACCTGATAAGGACGGCCAATATTAACCCAGGACATACAGGAGGCAGGTAACACGTATGAATCTATCTTGCAGGCATGATTGTATATGGTCATGTCATTATGTGTTGCTTGATTCCATTGTTAGTGCTAGCTGCGCAGTTTGTTTCTTTGACTGTTTACAGCAGATTTTTATAAACCAGGTCATTACAGTAAATGCAATTTTAACAGTATGTGCATTACCGTTACAAATACATTCCTTGAAAATGGCCAGTGAGGAGCTATAAAATTATAAAATGTATTGAGGTTAAGCTCAGTACGCTGTGGGAAAATGGACAGTGAGGGTTAAAACAATTTTCCCAAACAATAAAATAAATGAGTACTTTTTCCGTCTTTTGTAAACAAAATAGACTAAGCAGTAAATAATTATACAAAACATGTTTCTTCCAGATTTCAAGGAAAATGTGTTACATTTTGTATTAACGTATTGAACAAATGTTTGCCTTTCATGAAGATACAACCAAATACTTTTTAAACTGCAATTGCATCCGCTAATGTATCCAATAATGTACAATATTTTATCTGCAAACATATGTGAAAGTAACCTCCACGTTTGCCCCAATTCATTTACTGAATGGGGAAGAATGGAAATGAATACCTAAAAACTCAGCAGTTTATAATGTTGTTCTCCCCTGTTTTGGGTATAATGGAGTGAACCTGAAGAAATAAGTTCTACCTCATCTAAAAACTCCCTCTTGCCCCTCCATCTCCCAAAATACATGTAGAACAGTGTTTTAGACCTGTGCACCAACTCAGACTGGAGCTCAATAAACTAACTCTACTTCTGAATGTTAAATCAATAATTCTCCACCCTCCAACCCTCCGCGCACGCAGGCACAGCAAACCCCAAAGGACGTCCATAAATGGACACGCGCACCTGCTCAGGCATGGACGCGTGCACACACAGACACACACAGACACACACACACACACAGGCCTCAGAGAAGTGTATAGGACAGGTATAGGTCACATTGGCGACTGCTGACTTAGATTAATATCGAGGGCTTGTGACTTGTGCTCTGTTCCTCAGTGCGGGGGAAACAGTGGCTGCGGGGGTTCGTCTCTCTTTTTCTCTCTCTCGCTTTCTCTATTTGCCCTCAGATAACCTGTCCGGTTCATTGTTTAGGTCGCAGACAGATACCAGTGAATATTTCAGGGGCCGCTGGGATTTGTGGCACAAGAAGGACTAGTCTGTGATGCGCTAACGGCCCAAGCTGTGTGATATGAAATGTACACACACACACACGACAGCACACACACTCCTCACTTCCATCAGCTAGATCAGGACGCTCTGCAATCCATCCAGCAGATAGAGGCTATCAACAGACTACAGGGGCCAATCAACTCTGTGTGTGTGTGTGTGTGTGTGTGTGTGTGTGTGTGTGTGTGTGTGTGTGTGTGTGTGTGTGTGTGTGTGTGTGTGTGTGTGCGCGACTTCTGCAGCCAATCAACTGTCATATTAGTGTACTGGGTTGCTGATGAAAAAGCCACTGAAGTGTGGTCCTGCATTTTAATTTGCAGACGATGGGTAAACCGCAGGCTTGGTGACGAGAGGAAACTGCAGTTGATATGCAGATGGCAGGGTAGAACCCTACACTGTCTCGGGCGCGTCTCGTTTGGACAGGCATCATCGGAACCGTTTGGTGGACACAAAGAGGGGTTTGCACGTGTTGCAGATACTCGCTTCCATGCAACTGTGGGTGTAAATGCGCAGGAGTTAGCGGGCAGGTGGCAGAGTAACTTCCGAATGGAGTTAATCAAAAAAACCCTGTTGACTTTCCCAAACCAGTCTCTCCAGGGTAGGGGAGCTCTTCTCATAATACATTATGTTGAGTGTACAAAGAGGTGCGAGTCAGTGGAAGTGTGTGATTGCCTACGTGTGTGTGTGTGTGTGTGTGTGTGTGTGTGTGTGTCTAGGTTTGCGTGTGATTACTTGCATAAAAAATGCCCTGCATTTCATCACTCCTCCTCAGATGTACTCCTTTCCCTTTCTCTTCCCTTCTTTCCCGTAATTTCTCTTTCATTTCCGTTGTGATGAGACTCTGTTTGACACGGGCCCTGGGGGGACGTCTAGACACCCGTGATTTACGGTTAATGGCGGCCGTGTGTGCGTGTGTGTGTCTGTCGGGAAGGGGAACGTGGGCGGGGTGCAATTTTCACCCTGTCGGGGGGCTCTTGCGGGTTCCGAGCAGAGGGGGGTAAATGACAACAATAAGAACCGTTTGGGGAAGCCGAGAGGGGGAGAGGGTCTGAAACTGGCCCATCCAATCCCCTTGCAGACCCTGTAGGAAGTCTGCTGCAGTGTCTCTCTCTCTCTCTTTCTGTCTGTCTCTCTGCATACCCCTGTCATCTTCCCTCCCGCTCATTCCCATCATCTTTCCCTTTCTACCTCTGTCCTCTCCCTTCTCGTCCTTTCTCCCTGTCCTCTCTTTCGTGTGGCAGATTGTCAAAATGGCTAAGAGTCGAGTCTGAGAGAATAAAACACATGTATTTACTTACTCTACAATTACCATTCATTGCCGTTTTGAATTTGTCTTAATGGGCTGTTGAGATTGATGTGTGGAGAGGCATCTTCACCACTAGGGGCAGTGTAGAGTTAGTCTTGGGAGGAGGCTGGAAAAGGTAGGAATCAGAATGTAAATGAAAGCATTGAGTGTGAGGGCAGGATTCGGTGTCTCAGCTTGGTCTAACACTGATTAGCTCACCTCTTCTACTCCATCTACTTCTTTTCTTCCTCTCATCCAGACAGTCCATTCACTTGAACCCACTTGACAATGTTCCTGTGATCCTCACAGTCGACAGCACTTCACAAGCTCATTCTCTCTCCCCCTCTCTCCATTCTTTCCCACTCCTGCTCTCCCCCTCTCTCCCCCTCTCTCCCACTCTCTCCCACTCTCTCCCACTCTCTCCCACTCTCTCCCATTCTTTCCCACTCCTGCTCTCTCCCACTCTCTCCCACTCTCTCCCATTCTTTCCCACTCCTGCTCTCTCCCCCTCTCTCCCACTCTCTCCCACTCTCTCCCATTCTTTCCCACTCCTGCTCTCTCCCACTCTCTCCCACTCTCTCCCATTCTTTCCCTCTACTGCTCTCAGTTCCTAGCACTCTCTCTGACTATCTCTGACAGTGAAACAGTGTTTTTTGGTGTTGGTGCATTCAGATGTGTGGTAAATGTGTGGTAAATGATATTACACTACTGTCTTTCCACACCTTATCCTCTCCTCTGTCACTCCATTTCTCTCTATGCAACTGATGCATTCTATATTACTTACTTCAGAATAGTGTTTTCTATAAGGTTCAGTGGTAAATTGATGTTAAATTCACTGTGACCAGAGCTTTTCTGATTGACTTACTGTAGCTATCTGCTCCCTAGTAGATGGGGAAACGCACACACACACACATATAGTCTGCCTGAAGATCCAACTGTCTGTGTCAACTCTCCATGCTTGATTATGAACTCTTTCCACTCTCCTCCCTCTTCGCTCCACTCCACTGCCTGATTGATACGCTGGTATGGCCAATCACGTCCTTGACGGCACAAATGAGTTAACTGAGCAGTGTGGGCAAGGAGGACATATCTAGGCAGCCAATGTTCTTATTAAAAATCACTATGTTAATCACCAATATTTGTGTGTGTGTGTGTGTGTGTGTGTGTGAGAGAGAGAGTGTGTGTGTTTGTGTGTGTGTGTGTTTGTGTGCTGGAATCACAACATCACCAGCTCTGCTTGCATCATTTCTCTCAGAATCTAAAGTATCTTCCCAGCATTCCATTTAAGCGAAGCCTACGGCGAAGAGAACCCACCACATGATTGCTTTCGGAAAACAATCTGAAGCAGAAGAAAAGATCCATTTGATATAAAAATAAACTATTTATCCTGTGTATGTAAAGAGAATAGAGAGTGAAGCCTGGAGCTCATGTTTGCGTCCGCTCTGAACACTGAGGTTTATGTTATTAGTTATTTAGAGGGGAAATAGAAGCCTAAAGAAGTTTCCGATCTACGCCCTTCAGCCCAGATACAATGGCTTGTCTGAAACGTGTGCAGCGTGTAGAACATCTCGTGGAAAGCGCGCACAGCTGGGAGGTGTGCTATATTAATCTAATCAACCATAAGCCAATGTTTGGCCTCCACTTTTAAACACATAGTCCCACCCTGTGTCTGGCTATAAAATATAACAGCCATTGCTTTTGAATGGAGCCAACAGCACAGCTACTGCTGTTAGTCATGTTTGTGTTTGTGTGTGTGTTTGGCTGATTAGGTCCCAGAAGATTAGTAGCTAATGTTCTTTTCATTACACTCCAAGATTATCAAAAGCTATACATTCCTCCAAGGATGTTTGTTTCTCGCCAGGCTCTCACTCCCCCTGCCTCCCCCTGCCTCCCCTGCCTCCCTCACTCCCCATTGGTTAGTTTGTCTGGTCCAAAATTCCAATTATCACTTAGAGAGATGAGGGGGTGCTGGAGAAAGAGAAGACTGGAGAGAGGAACTAGGAACTGGAGAGAAGGCAGGAGAGAGGGCAGTGATAGGGGAATGGAGTCACAGAGATAAACTAGGAGGGCAGTAATAGTGGAACAGAGTCACAGGAAGAGACTAATAGGGCAGTGATAGGGGAATGGAGTCACAGGGAGGAGGCAATAATATGTTCTTAGAGTAAAAGAAAGTCGATACATAATTTGACTTGGTCCTTTGGTTAAAAGGGCTCTTGTGTCTGGAAAAAAGCACAGAGGAAGGGAGTTACTGGAGGGAAAACTAAGATCAAGAGAAGATTGACAACCCTCTGTGCTTCTCACACACCATGCACTTCCCTCCATCCTCTTCCTCTCTGGATCAGTGGGCTTCACACGCACACCCTCGCACTCTCTCTCCCCCTTTCTCCCATTCCTCTCTCTCTCATTCCCCTGTCTCCCCTAGCTCCGTGGATCAGTGGGCTTGGTTCTCTCTCTGTCGGCTCGATACAGAGAGCCTGTTGGTCATTATCATACATGAGCGCTCCGCTGGGCTTTGAGTGGCTGAGTTTGACTGGGTGTGTGTGTGTATGTGTGTGTGTGTGTGTGAGAGATGACCGGGTTGAGTCTAATGCTGAGAGCTAAAAGGAGGTACCTGCCCTGCGCTAGACAATCAACCCTGGCTTTGTCCATCTGTGCAGTGGCCTCTGGTCTTCTCTGTTCTATGGTCAGAGGCTACCTGACTTGGTGAAAATGCTAATTACCAAGTATGTGTGCACATCTCCGGCAGTTCTACTGGTCCTGCTTACTGGAGTGTTCAGGTATCCTCTCAGAGGTGAGAGGGATGCGCTTTGCTCCCCTGATACGACGATGTGCACCCTTCCTGCCGACAGCAAACACACAGACACACTGCTTCCTCACCGGGCGTGCGGTCATCCGCCGGCTCGCCCACCGACGTCAAACCTGACTAACTGGCCGTGAGGAGGCACAGCTCCGCATGTCCTACCTGTTCATCCAGCCAGTTGTCCTTCATTCAGACATTCCTATTTGTTTCTCCGGAAATGTCTTTGGTGTGTGTTGATGCCAGATAATATATGTTTAAACAAGTGAAATGCTTCGGCGCTGTGACCCAGCAGATCCAGAGTACGGGCACTAGGTGGGGTTTATTGGCAGCTGTCACCAGAAGTGCTTAACGAAGATGCAGGCCAGGCAACCTCATGCATGGATGCATGGTCACGCATGCAGACTAACAGGCAGATGCAGATATGCACGCACACACAGATAGACTGACGCACGCGCGCACGCACGCACGCGCACGCACATAGCAGTCTGGAATGATAAATGGGGAGCATTAAAATCCTATCTGGACAGTCTGGTGGAGGCTTTTAAGTGTTTTAGTGATATTACCTGGATATTACCCCCTCGTAAAGTTTCATGTCTTGGTTAACGCTATAAAGAGACACGATTGGCTGGTTAAGTTAACACAGGCAGACAGGCAGGACTTATATATTCATGTATCTACACGCACATACTGACAGAGAAGTACATGCAAACAAATACACAATACACAGAGAACACAGAACGACGCACAGACGCACAGACCGACACACAGGTAGGGACACAGGCACACAAACACAGGCACACTTACACAGGAAGACACTTATCTCCCAATACCCTGCTCCTATGGCCAACCAGTGGACTGGGTTCTCTACGCTGACACCTCCATTACCCATGCACAACAGCGCCTGTCGCCTGTGTTGGACCTCTATCATGTCTCCACGGGTCCATTCTGTTTACCTCATCTCCGTCCCCCAATAGGATCTGTTGCTCTGGGACGCCATGACCGCCGTTAAATCAATAAGTCTTTAATTCGGTAATCCTTTGCTTACCACCTCACTAAGCCGACTATCCAGAATCCAGGAACGACCTGTAGCGCGGCTGTACCATGAGGGCACTGCACCACAGAGAGCCAGCGCTGGTGCCAGGGAACGGCTGACGTTGTGCCGGAGACGATGTGATTATGCGTTGTGAATCGTGTAGATGTCAGGAAGCCAGCTCTGCATAGTAGAGGTGTGTGTGTGTGTGTGTGTGTGTGTGTGTGTGTGTGTGTGTGTGTGTGTGTGTGTGTGTGTGTGCGCGCATGTTTATTCACTAAATAGGGGGCACCGGTGAAACCCACCAAGCCCCTAGCCTAGCTAATTAGACTGGTTCACCATGCGGTAAAAAAAACTTCCTACTTCGAAACGCCTCTGCCCTGTTTCCCACGGGGTGGGCTGTCGGCTTCTAACAACCATTGCGGCCGCGCTCTACACATTTTTAAGGGAGGGGTGTTAGGTTGGTGAAAGGTTGTAATCACATTGGTGTGCTTTATGTCCCAGCTTGACCCTCTCTGCGCAGCATCGAGATGGAGTTCTGTAGATCTGCTCTCGGTCTGTTGCACAGCAACAGTTCTTTATGTAACATCCATCCGGTCCTTCCCGCACTGACGATCCTTTTGGAGAATATGCACACACACTCTGATTCTGTGCATCTCTGTTGGGAAGAGCGTTGCTCTAGTTATGCCAAGGTTCAGGGTTCAATTCCTACAGCGATCATGTCCCTACCTTGTTGCCATGGAGCTGTCACTGCAGCGCTGATGTTTTTGTAAATTACACATGTTCTCTGGGAACCCTTAAGAAGACACCTCAAAGCCAAAATGTTGCTGTTTTACACAATAAATCAGCCAGTTTATAAGGTAGACACATCTCTACTGGTTCAAACCTTTTTCGCTTCTTCATTTTATCCATTCTTGGTTAATACCTGAAGGTCATGGAACCCGGTTCGGTCCTCTCCCACAATAGCCGTGACAAGGGCAGAGTTATGTGTTATGAAACGCCCTTCTGCTCACCACTGGGCTGTCATTTGTCTGTTTGTAGTAATTGCCATTCTCCATTGGCCTCTCGCACCGAATAATCATATTTGCTCAAAGGGTTGCGGGCGACTGGATGTTTGTTGCACGATTCTCGGTGAACCCAAGACGTTGTAGTGTTTTAGACGCTTAGGAGGCTACAGTGGAGCTACTAAGGAATGAAAGACTGCCTGTCCTTTAGTGGCCCAAGTCAGATCAATACATTGGGACATGACTTTCTGTTCATTGACGCTGGACATTGGTGCTTCCACCAAGTATTAGCTCAGGGGTTTGGGGGCCTTATCCAATTATTATATTTTAGTTTTGTATTTTAAATATATCATTTCTGTTTTAAGTGGGAAAAAAGTGTGTAATTTAAATGCATTACACTCTGAGGCACTGCAATGAAAAAGTTAAAGGGGGTGTAAACTATCTATAAGCACTGGAATTGTTAGTACTGTTGAATGAGATAGTTGAAATCTGTGTTTTGTGTAGGCTTACACAACCTAAGAGTTCTGATATCTGTTTAAATATCTATAGGACAAGGCGACTTTTCAATATCTACATTTAGCCAGTACCTTTCTTGTAGAGTGAATTGATGCAAGTATATTCACAAATGTCACCTTTTCATGTCAACCATTCCTATGGACCGAAAATTCCTTATGGGATAAACAAATAGTGAAAAGCAAAAAGAAGCGACGTCACCTTTTGCTGCTTGGTCTTATGGGTCGCGCCGACTATTTCAGTCAATCTCACATTTTGAAGCCTAACTCTGGCTTTTGTACGACTTGACTTTTCGACCTTTAACTTGGTGACCTTTAACATTGTTAACATTTGGTTATCAAAGTGCAGCATGTTCTAGATTAGACACATTGTCTCTGTGAAATGTCATGGTTGGCATATTGTGTTTACATTGTCAGAGACAAGCAGAGAACATTTGGGTCTTCCTGAATGCTAAGTAGCCCAGGCACTGTAGAACGGATTCTCAGTTGGAATTAGTTTGTGGAATGTGTACATAAATGGATGGATGAATATTATACCCTTACCAGTATGCAGTCATATTCAGTATGCTAACGTCTCAGTGTATTTGTGTGTACAACAAAAGGGAGGCACAGGTGGAAAATGATTACATTTCTGGACTTTTTAAAATTAATAATAATTCTGAAATGCATGAGGACGATTACAGAACCTCATTTGAGCTTGAAGCACAAGGCATTTTCTCTCTATTTTTTTTCAAGGACACAATTTACCGCTCCCCATGGGACAATGGAAGGAGGCTTTTTGCTAAACAGACGTTGGTTACCTGAAATCCCTTATCCTTTTCGAAAGTGCTGGAATTAACCAGCACTAAAAGGTACATTAAAGGAATTCATGTCAAGAGTTTGGATATGCAATTATGCTACCGTAATAAATAAATTGTCTGTACTTTTCTCCAGGGCTGTGAGGGTCATAGAATTATGGATGACTGTTATTGGTCATGCAAATGAATGCGGTCACTGTATAACCAGCTGAATAGCAAAATTCATTAAATAGAGTAAAGAAAACAGACGGACTTGGAATTTATGACACTGAGTCCGCTTCTGCTTTGGAACTTGTAGTGATTAAACTACTGTGTGTTGCTCCTTGCTAAAACATGCTTGGACTTCTGGCAACTGAGCCATGTCCCAGTTGAAGATGTTTAAGGTTCAATCAGTCAATCAATCAGTCAGTCTGTGAATGAATGAATGAATCAAATAATTTATCCCAATTGGGAAATCTGGTTCAACTGTAAGTATACCTATCAAGAACAGTGACAACAAAAAAACTTACAAATAAGATAACTTATGAAATTGTTTGTTGTCTTAGAAGCATAGCAGTAAAACTGCCAAATCAGGGCCGCCATCAAAAATCATTTTCTCAGATTAACTGAGACTCCTATAACACCCGTAGAAGTGTCATTATTGACTCACTTTCATTAAATGAGATCTTAGAAAGAAACTCAAAAAGCTGTCCCTTCTAACATACATACACACATGAAACGTCTGTTCCAAGCTACGTGTGTGTACTTATCAACTAAATGTCCTTCCTCATAAACCACAGGGGAACTTGGTTTCTGAGGCGGCTTGTCCAGTTCTTACATTTTAGAAACACTTTCTACATTTTGACATTCCTGTCATTTACCAGATGCTCTTATCCAGAGTGACTTACAGTAGTGGGTGCATACATTTTCATTTTGTACCTAAAAATGAACAGAGGGAGAGAGCGAGAGGGAGGAAGGGAAAGAGAGAGAGAGAGCGGCTTAGATGGAGGGAGTGAATGATATGATGGCACCGGATGGAAAGGATGAAGTATTCCACAGGGCGTATGAATCAAAGCCGTCATCTCTCTTCATGCCGCATGAAAGAGGGATGGAGAAGAGAAAGCAGTGAAAGAGGAGATAAGAGGGAGGAGATGTGAACTGTAATTAAGCCTGAAGAAAGAATGTGACTTTCACAGGGCCACACTGAGCTCTCAGAGGGGTGCTCTGGCCTATATATCAAATGCATGTAGCCTATTATTTGTATAAAGTGTGTGTGTGTGTGTGCGTGCGCACGTGTCTGTGCGTGTACGAGACGGAGGCAGAATGAAGGAGGCGGGGTGCCAACTTAACGTCCAGATCTCTGATTTCCTGAGTGATGGACTGCTACGGCGCTGAGTGTACTTGGTCACCTCAGTGTGTTTCCGTCTGCCTGGAGTGCCAGTCATGTCCCTGGTGGGCCAGCCGGCCTGGCGGGTCTCTGCTGCAGTCAGGTCCATGTTGCAGTAATGGAGGTCAGCCTCCTGCAGCCGGCTACAGCCTCAGGGGGAGGGCCTGAGCAGGTGGTTGTGCGTGCGTGCGTGTGTGTGTGTGCGTGTGTGTGTGTATTTTTGCGGGCAGCTTGCTCTCTGCATCTGGTCGCTTGGTATTCCATGCATCTTTCCACCCTAGTTACATTTTTTTAAGAAAAAACATAAAGAATGGCTTGCAGTGTTTTTTCTGCCTCCTTCAGTTATCAGTGGTGTGTGTGTGTGTGTGTGTGTGTGTGTGTGTGTGTGTGTGTGTGT
>JACXGJ010012273.1:0-18251 GCA_016801105.1 Esox niger | reverse complement strand
ATACATACATACATACATACATACATACATACATACATACATACATACATACATACATACATACATACATACATACATACATACATGTTGTATAAACACCATCCAACATACATACATGCTGTATAAACACCATCCAACATACATACATGCTGTATAAACACCATCCAACATACATTACATGCTGTATAATCATCCAACATACATACATGCTGTACAAACATCATCCAACATACATACTTGCTGTACAAACACCATCCAACATACATACATGCTGTATAAACACCACCCTACATACATACATACATACATACATACATACATGTTGTATAAACACCATCCAACATATATTACATGCTGTATAAACACCATCCAACATACATACATGCTGTATAAACACCATCCAACATACATTACATGCTGTACAAACACCATCCAACATACATTACATGCTGTACAAACATCATCCAACATACATTACATGCTGTACAAACATCATCCAACACACATACATGCTGTACAAACACCATCCAACACACATACATGCTGTATAAACACCATCCAACATACATACATGCTGTATAAACACCATCCAACATACATACATGCTGTATAAACACCATCCAACATACATTACATGCTGTATAAACACCATCCAACATACATACATGCTGTATAAACACCATCCAACATACATACATGCTGTATAAACACCATCCAACATACATACATGCTGTATAAACACCATCCAACATACATACATGCTGTATAAACACCATCCAACATACATACATTACATGCTGTATAAACACACTCCTATCTGCGTGCTGTATAAACACCATCCAACATACATACATGCTGTATAAACACCATCCAACATACATACATACATACATGCTGTATAAACACCATCCAACATACATACATACATACATGCTGTATAAACACACTCCTATCTGCGTGCTGTATAAACACACTCCAACATACATACATGCTGTATAAACACCATCCAACATACATTACATGCTGTATAAACACCATCCAACATACATTACATGCTGTATAAACACCATTATACATACTCATATACATGCTGTAAAAACACCATGCAAAATACCTATATACTTATGCTGATCTACTTTTTGAAAAATGCTGTCTCCCCAAAAAACAGCCTCCCAGCAGGTGGCCAGTGTGTTAGTGTCTAAAGACATCCAGATAACTATTTCATAGTTATAAGGTATACTTGTTTAACCAGGAGGAGATTGTTATGGCATGGTTGTGAAAGAGTTTTGGACAGCTAATATGGCCGCTAAAATTCCAGAATTCTGGCCATATAGATCACAATAGTTTTTATAAGTAGATTTTATTGCACAATATTTTGATTCCAAAATCATATATTTCCAATCAGAATAAGGAAATTTAGGTCAATTATAGAAATGCCTAAACAAATATAATGCGAATTGTCAGTTTCCATAGGATTTCTAACCCATGTGCGAAGAAGAGCATTTGACAGCTCTGGATTCACTTTTAGCCACAGAACATTTACTAAAACTTGTTTGCTTCTTAATTTCAGTATAAACCTAGTTTAGATTTTTTTGCCATGCACCATAAGGCTATTATTTAATACACAAAGCCATTTCAGTCATTTTTTGTCGCATCGACTCTGATTGACAACCCTAACCACTCAAGCATGTGTAAAATATTTTGACTAATATTGAAAGATGAATTTTGTCATTTCAAAACATATTTCCTAATTAGATAATGACCATTAAAATGTAAATATATGGATGTAAATACAGCTCCAGAAAGAGACCCATGCACTTTTTCCTTTCCTTTCCAAACAAGTTAAAAAGGAATGATTTGAGTGAGGAACAGAAGGGTTAAAATTAAGAGACCACTGCAAATTGAATGCTTCTGTTCCTCACTCAAATCATTCCTTTTTAACATTTTTGCAAAGGAAAGAAAAATGTGCAGTTTAATTTAAATAGGCTACAATATTTGCAGCAGAGCCAGAGGTGAAACATCACCATGCGCAGGGAAATGTAACTGTCATTGCTTTGTGGATTTGTTTTATGAATATCAATAATAGCAACATTGATTTAGTGGCAGTTCCAAAAATGAACACAACTGCACCGCTCTGTGCGCATTTGTTTTTTAAACCAAATGAAAGAGGTGAGCCCAATAATTCAGAGGAGGCAAATTCTGATTTTCTCCAGAATATCACAAGAACCATTTTCGGATCCACCACGTGTATTTTTACAGTATTATTAGTCGACACTGTAATAATCCCACAACATTTACAATAAAAACAATAAAGTTATGAACCACAATTACAGTTAGGTCTGGAAAATTTTGGACACTGACACAATTATTTTCATTTTCACTCTGTTTACTACCACAATGGATTTTAAATGAAACCAGCAATGTATTTGGAAAAATTAACACAAAGATGTATTACTTTGTTGAGAATTCATTGCAGGCAATGACTGCTTGAAATCTGGATCTGCTGGCCAGCGTGAGCGCCAGAGGGAGGTGAACAAGTGGAGACCTGCTAGCCAGCGTGAGCGCAAGAGGGAGTTGAACAAGTGGAGACCTGCTAGCCAGCGTGAGCGCCAGAGGGAGTTGAACAAGTGGAGACCTGCTAACCACCGTGAGCGCCAGAGGGAGTTGAACAAGTGGAATTCGGCTGAATCTGAGCAGACAATATATCCTTATACACTTCAGAATTAATCCAACTCTGTCACATCATCGATAAACACTAGTGACCCAGTGGCATTGGAAGCCATGCTTGCCCATGCCATTACACTGCCTCCACCATGTTTCACAGATGATGTGGTACGCTTTGGATCATAAGCCATTCCAAGCCATCGCCATGATATTTTTCTTCTCATCATTCTAGTATAAGTTGATCTTAGTTTCATGTGTCCAAAGAATGCTGTTAAAAAATTCTCAATGTGAATTGCACATCTTGAATCAAATTCAGACCTTTTTCCTGCATAAATGAGTGAAGAAATAATGTAGGAATAGACCGATCCAGCATGTATTTCACATGCAGAAGACAAAACTTTAGGCAGAAAGACCCGTGAACAAACAACAGATGACAGCTGCAGTAAAGACCCTGCAAAGCATCACAAACGAGGAAACCCAGCATCTGGTGATGTCCATGTGTTCCAGACTTCAAGCAGTCCTTCAAAGGAATCTCTACTAAATTTTAAAAATGAACATTTTATTCATGATTGTTTTAATTTGTAAAACTACATTTGAGCGCCTGAAATAAGGGGACTATGTTTTTAATGTTTGTTATATAACCACATGTCCAATGTTTCTGTTATTAGATTAGATTCAACTTTATTGTAATTGAACAAGTACAGTTAAACTCAGTTAGAATCTAACCAGAAGTGCAAATAGAACAGGGCAGAATATTTAGAATGCTAAGTATAATGTAAGTTACAAGTGGAATGTATATATGTTATATAATCACATGTATAATGATTATACTATATAACCATGTCATCTGTTTATGTAACCACATGCAAAATGTTTGTAACATCTAATATGTTTAAGGAAAAAAAGTGATTTCTTACAGGCCCAGTATTTTTATACTTTTATACAGTATCATGCTTTGACCAGTGGCTACTGTGAAATTCAGAATTTAGAGCAAGAAAGTCAACCAAACCCTATTTTTACTTGTGTGATTCCAGGGTAAATCTGTATGTAATGTAAATGGTATGTAAATTGCAATTTCATCCTAAAATTACCAGTACCTGTGAAAAGGGCCTATGGCTCATTCTCACAAGAGGGGAAGAGAAGACCAGCATTATTCAGGGATTTTACAGTCTGTCATTCTTAAAGTTTGTGTGCCACACATTACAATGCATCCTCTTTTTGCAAGCCAACCTTTGACCAAAGAAGAGCAATTAAACTATTAATTACTAATACAAAACCAAACGCTGATTTCAAGCAAACGAGAGCAATTACTGAAAAAGCTGAAGTGAGAAAAGAGAGTTCGAAATAAAGAGAGATGGAGCGAGAGAAAGCTTTTGGCTGTTGTAGCTAGAGACAGTTTCAATTTTTTTTTTACTCAAACATTGGAGCATGACTTATCTACTAAAAAGTGTCTATTTCGTATTGATACCTTGGCTTTTACATGCTAGTTGGAAGCAGTATCATTCTAAATCAAATTGTATGATTTATAAATGATTAATTAGCATTTTATTGCATGGCATAAGTATTTTATACATCAGAAAAGCAGAACTTAATATGTGGCATAGAAACCTTTGTTTGCAATTACAAAGATCATACGTTTCCGGTAGTTCTTGACCAGGTTTGCACACACTGCAGCAGCTAGGCCATTCCATGACCTTGAGATGCTTCTTACGGAACCACTCCTTAGTTGCTCTGGCAGTGTGTTTCGGGTCGTTGTCATGCTGGAAGACCCAGCCACAACCCATCTTCAATGCTCTTACTGAGGAGGTTGTTGGCCAAGATCTCGCGATACATTGCCCAATCCATCTTCCCTTCAATACGGTGCAGTCGTCATGTCCCCTTTGCAGAAAAGCATCCCCAAAGAATGAGGTTTCCACCTCCATGCTTCACGGTTGGGATGGTGTTCTTGGGGTTGTACTCATCTTTCTTCTTCATCCAAACACGGCGTGGCGAGTTTAGACCCAAAAGCTCTATTTTTGTCTCATCAGACCACATGACCTTCTCCCATTCCTCCTCTGGATCATCCAGATGGTCATTGGCAAACTTCAGACGAGCCTGGAGAGGGTCATGTGCTGGCTTGAGCAGGGCGACCGTGCTTATGCTGCAGGATTTCAAATGAATTATTTAAAAATCATACTATGTGATTTTCCAGATTTTTGTTTTAGATTTCGTCTCTCACAGTTGAAGTGTACCTATGGTAAAAATTACAGACCTCTACATGCTTTGTAAGCAGGAAAACCTGCAAAATCAGCAGTGTATCAAATACTTGTTCTCCCCACTGAATAATGCCTTCTGCAGTGTGAATTACAGGGAATCTACATGATATGGAAATTTTTGTTCAATTGAAATTCTTCCATGAAATTTCTAGTAAATGTGAAAAAGGCCTTAGAGCGTCTGTCTCCACCTACACAATGGCTCCTCAGTCATTACTCTAATCTGTAGCTAAACTCATTATCATAGAACCCATGGTGGCGTCTGGGTGGGATAACAGTCATGGGCCGGGACAGAACATGCTAGTATGAAAATGCTGCACATATTGAGACACGCACACGCACACATCCTCCCACAAAAAACAAGGGCCTAATTAAAAGACACACGTAGCAGTGAGAGGATACAACCAGTAACCACAAAGATGCTAGATTAAATCCCAGAGCCTTCATTCATCCCTTCATCACATTGTTTATTCATCCTTCATATCTTTCTTCATTCATTCCTTCAACACATTGTTTATTCATTCGTCATATCTTTCTTTATTCATCCTTCATTCCCATCTCCATTCATCCTTAATTTCAATCTTCATTTATCCATTTTCTTCTTCATTCATCTGTAATTTCCTTAATTTATCCTTTATCCTTAATTTCCTTCTTCATTCTCACTGTTTTCTTCTTTTAGCCCTTCATGTATCCATCACATGCCCCCAATTCTGTTTTTAAATCATCACTCCTTCTTTTGTCAATTTTTCTACTTTATTGTCTGGGGAGAGAGAAAAGGAGAGGAGACGGCAGGGGAGAGAGAAAAGGAGAGGAGACGGCAGGGGAGAGAGAAAAGGAGAGGAGACGTAGGGGAAATGATATCCCCAATTAATTCCCCAAACAATAACCCCACCCACCAAAAAAACATGTACTGTGAACCCAGGGTTGCAACAAATACCCTAACCCCTTCACACAGAAATAACAAAATGTCAGGAAAGGATGCTATAAAACTACAATAAAATCTGTACAATCTCTAAGAGACGTATACCTTCAGTTCATAAAAAGTACCAAATACAAACAAGAAACCTTCCATGTTGGTACATGGTACCTCATATGTTCAAAAATGTTTTCCTTCACCTATCATCATAACCATCATTCATTTTATGTACCCATTCCAGCATGAGCCATAAAAACTGAACGCTAAGAACAAAGGTTCAAAAACAGAGGAATTGACAGAATGATAGTGGTCTAATAAATGAGAGCACAGCATCCCCTGTCTGTGAAATAAAGAATTACAGGTTGCATTCCATTCACATAAAGGATAAAGCTTTATAGGAACAGCATGCTACCTGCACATAGAGGTGCTAAAGCCACAGAGATCTGGTTTAAGCTCATTAAAGTAATATGTATTTGTTGATGGGACACACTTGTTTTACTACTTTACATGGCTATGGTCTTTATGTGTAAATTGGTCTGTATTTCTATGTATGTGTCTAAACTGCTTAATTATCAGTAACAATTGAATGGCGGTTAATAATCATATGCTGATAAGACACATGGCTAGTATTGCCAGGATGTCACCTGTCTGTTATCTATTCTGTCAGTCTTCCCACCACCTCCCTCCTCTTCTGTCACTTTCTCGGTGACCAGTCACGCACACTAAGATAGACAGGGAAACTCCCAGAAGGCTAGTTGGTATGAGACATTTTCTACACCAATGATAAATAATGTTAGGGTCAACAGCATCATACATTATTTTCATAGGATCAGGACGTTTTAGCAAAGAAGCCCTGGACCAGCAAGCAAACTCACAAAGAAATGGTTAATTATGGAACATTACAGCCACAGGCTGTTGGGGAAACTCTGATATTGGAGAGGACATTATTACATTAACTATTAAGATATTAGAGAGGACATTATTACATTAACTATTAAGATATTAGAGAGGACATTATTAGATTAACTATTAAGATATTAGAGAGGACATTATTACATCAACTATTAAGATATTAGAGAGGACATTATTACATTAACTATACAGTCTAAATAGGGAGTTTTGCTGTACACTCAAGGCATACAGCCATTTCAAAACATGTTTTACCAACTCAGAATAAAAGCACTTCTAGTGTTCCATCACCCATTTCATGAGAGCATAAGTATTGGGACAACTCAAATTACATGGAAGAAGTATAGCAGCTTTTATAGTTTACATTTAATCACAAATCCGTTGCATACAAGAGTGTCTCTTTGACATGCCCATACTGTGGGCGTCATCCTTACAGACTTTACTGCAGCCATTTTGAGCTGTTGCTTGTTTTGGGGATATTCTGAATTCAGTCTCTGCTTCAGCAAGTAAAATTGCTGAAGAAATTGGATTTTAAATCAGGAGATCTACTTGGCCAGTCCAAAACCTCCCACTTCTTTTGCTCTCATGAACAGCTAGGTTGCCATAGCACCCAATAAGCCTGGTAGCATTTTCTTGTATATTGGTAGCCAAAATGCATCTGCACACTTGAATCACAATAGTAATCAATTTCTCATGAGTTTTGGAAATCTGTCATACCACTTAAGAACCCAACTAATGTTTTTTACACTATTGTCTAAAACAAGCTCATATTTAAACAAAGTACACATAAATAATGCTACAGCTAATCTCAAAATAATGATAAAATAGCCAATGGTTTCAAATCTCGGTCTATTAATTTGAATGTAGTAAACATTTTTAAGATACTTTCCACCCTTTACCAAAACACAAAGAACCATTAATGCAACAAAAAAGTTACATACCTCACATGTTTTTAAAACATGTCAGTATTTTATGTAACCTTTTTTCTCATAAGAAATCAATCATGTTTTAGAAACACAATAATATTACATTTATACATGTCAAATACAGTTTTTACAAGCAAGTTAGATAGATTAAGCCTAGTCCTACACTAAAATGTTACGATCAATGGAAAATACAGGACCAGGTTTTATCGATGTCTGTGAAACTGGCCCATAGTTTTAAACAATGCTCTTGGATGGCCTAAGACCTTTGCATGGTACAGTTCTTGGGCAGCTGATTTGGATGTTATGCAGTTTCAGCCACACACAAAGGCCTTTCATTTTAGAACCGTATTGGAGTAAAGCAGAGAAGCTTGCTAAGTACCTCTCTGTTATGGTTCTTCTGGGAAAGATTGGAAAGGAATGTGACTCCTGTCTCTGTGTGCCTTGCTGACATGTTTGAATCAGTTGGATACAATTTTTTGTAGTTAAAGTATATTCAAAATGAATGTTTGTACATATGTGTGTCTTTGTACTCTCAGAGGCTGTGTGAATCCGGTGAAATGATAGACCACTAGAGGTTAAATATTTCATTGCGCTTTAGGGAGAATTACTGGGTAGAGAAAAGAGTTCCATCTACGTACCTGTGTCTGTCTCTCTTAAATGGGCACAAACACACTAACCTTGGCCAGCAGGCTGATGGGGTCAAAGGATGGCACCTTCTGTGCGATGACAGGTTGTTCCTGTTTGAGGTAGAGTTGGAGCATAGAGCTCAACTGAGTCAGACCCTCCCTCTTCTCCTCTGCCATATCACACAGGTCTGTAGAAAAGGGGGTCAGTGGTGCTTTTATATATTTTTGCTGATTTGTGCTATGAGGAACACAAATGTAGAACAGCACAGAGACAAACAGAACCACGGAGAGACACACAGAATCACAGAGAGGTTCAGGGAATAGAAATAATGTGTTGCAGTCTTTTACATACAGTGAGTGGTTACTATTTGATCCCCTGCTGATTTTGTACATTCGCTCACTGACAAAGAAATGATCAGTCTATCATTTTAATAGTAAGTATATTTGAACAGTGAGAGGCAGAATAACAAAAGCAAAATCTATAAAAACACATGTCCAAAATTTTATAAACTGATTGGCATTTTAATGAAGGAAATCAGTATTTCATCCCCTCAATCAGAAATATTTCTGGCTCCCAAGTGTCTTTTATAGAGGCAACAAGCTGAGATTAGGAGCACACTCTTAAAGCGAGCAATCAATTTGATTCCAAACTCTCCACCATGGCCAAGACCAAAGAGCAGTCCAAGGATGTCGGGGACAAGCTTGTAGACCTACACAAGGCTGGGATGGGCAACAAGACCATCGCCAAGCAGCTTGGTGAGAAGGTGACAACAGTTGGTGCGATTATTTGCAAACATCGTCTTTATAGGCTGACTCGTCGTTGTCAGAGATCAGGCCTATGATGGTGGTGTCGTCAGCAAACTTAATGATGGTGTTGGAGACGTGGGTTGCCAGGCAGTCATGGGTGAAGAGAGAGTACATGAGCGGGCTCAGCACACAGCCCTGGGGGATGCCAGTACTGAGAGTCAGTGAGGAGGAGGTGGTGTTTCCCATCCGCACCACCTGGGGTCTGCCCGTCAGGAAGTTCTGCACATAGACGAGTTGAGACCCAGATCCCTGAGATTGCCAGCTTGTCGGGCACAATGGTGTTGAGCTGTAGTCAATGAACAGCATTCTCACATGTGTTCTTCTTGTCCAGATGAGAGTGTGCGGAGTGGAGGATCAGAGCAATGGTATCCTCTGTCGATCTGTTTGGTCTGTAGGCAAACTGAAGCAGGTCAAGTGATACAGGCATGGAGTCTGATGTGAGTTTTAACTAGCCATTCAAAGCACTTCATGATGATTGGTGTGAGAGCTACAGGGCGGTAGTCATTCATGCAGAGGACTTTTTGCTTTTTTGGTACAGGAACAATGATGGACTTTTTGAAGCAGGAGGGGAACACTGACTGACGTAGCGATAGATTGAAGATATCAGTAAAGACATCAGCCAGTTGGTCTGCACAGACCTTGAGAACACGGCCTGAGATGTTGTCTGATTCCGGAGCCTTGCGGGTGTTAATCCTTTTTAGGGCTTTGCAAACATCTGACCTGGTCATTTGTAAAGGGCAGCCGTCCTGGTCCATTTGAATGTCCATGTCAGGGATGATGTTCTCAAAGCGAGCATAGAAAGAGTTCAGTTCCTCTGGGAGATGCTGGCACTTCCCCCACACTGCCTGAATAGCCTTTATAGTCAGTGATGGTTCTCAGACCACTCCACATGTTCCTGGTATTGAAACCCTGGTATAGAGATTCTACTTTCACTCTGTATTGGCTTTATAGTCAGTGATGGTTCTCAGACCACTCCACATGTTCCTGGTATTGGAGCCCTGGTAGAGGGATTCTACTTACAATCTGAATTGCCTTTTTGTTGTTTTTATTGCCTTCCTGAGGTCAGAATGCGGTTCCTGAGGTCAGAATGCAGTTCCTGGGGTCAGAATGCAGTTCCTGGGGTCAGAATGCAGTTCCTGGGGTCAGAATGCAGTTCCTGGGGTCAGAATGCAGTTCCTGGGGTCAGAATGCAGTTCCACCCGAGGGCCCAAAGTTCACTGCCATCCAATATTGGTTCTCCAAATTCTATGAATCTTTTAATGATATAATGTACTGTAGATGAAGAGATCCCCAAATTATTTGTAATTTGACACTGAAAAAGGTTTTTAACCCATTCCAATCTGACAGACTCATCCTCTCTGGAATGATCTTTTAATAGTCATTCATGTTACTGACCTCTTGCCAATTGACCGAATTAGTGGCATGACATTTACACACACATGCATGTTAATGGAAGTGGAATGAGACTTACGCGACTCATGCTCCTCTAATGAATACAGCTGTGGAGTCATCTGGGAAGGACACAACTAGAGGAGGTAGACAGAGGAAAGAGGAGACAGAAGGCCAGAGAAAAAAGAGTAGACATCAAAGAAAGAGACAAGTGGAGAGAAAGACAAGAGCCAAATAGAATTAGAGGAACACAGGTACGCGCAGAGGTACACAGGTACGCGCAGAGGTACACAGGTACGCGCAGAGGTACACAGGTACGCGCAGAGGTGGATTGGTAAGTAGGTAGGTAGAGGTAGATTGGTTGGTGGAGGAAGAGGGTAATAGAGGTGGAAAAACATTATTCAAACATTATAAAATAGTTGAACCCTCAAAATTTGTCACGTTCCAAATACAATTACAAATCACTTCCAGAACGGACTTGAAATAATTGTTGATTACTCAAGAGAAACATACCAATCTAAAGATGATCCGGGCAGCCAGACGGACGGAATCAGTTGGCATTCTGGGATGAAGGCTGAGGAGACATTTACACTCCCTCTTGTGGACTGACCACGCCCGTTTCTGGGGAGGAGAAACGTCCCTTCACAAAAATATATATGTACTACTAGAGAAAATGTTTATGAGAACCACTGATGAGTACTACTACGGAAAATGCAGACACACTCAGAGAACAGACCTATGTTAAGGGAATAAAGACAAAGAAGCCTAGTCCCACCTGCCCGCAGGTTACGACGTTAAGGGAATAAAGACAAAGAAGCCTAGTCCCACCTGCCCGCAGGTTACGATGTTAAGGGAATAAAGACAAAGAAGCCTAGTCCCACCTGCCCGCAGGTTACGATGTTAATGGAATAAAGACAAAGAGTCCTAGTCCCACCTGCCCGCAGGTTACGACGTTAAGGGAATAAAGACAAAGAGGCCTAGACCCACCAGCCCGCAGGTTACGGAGGCCTATATTGAGAGACCTATATCAATACACTGTGGCCTTCCAATTTTGGAAAACAGAATGTATCATATCATTTCACAAGCTTTTTCCATTGCCCCGTTCACTCACTGGAGCCGGGAGAGGCTTCCTTTTAAAAACAAAAAATTCTCATAACTACATTAAATAAAAAAAATGATGTAACCACAGTCAAGGATTTGGCAAGAAAATCCAAAAAAAGGTCCCAGGACCAGAAATTGGGAACCTTTACTTTAATTACCGTAGACAAACCACACAAAATGAGAGAAACAGTCTTGTTTGGCTGCTTACCTGGCAGGTGACATCACAATACCATGTAACCTTACACTGAGAACATCTCTGGAGAGTTTCCTGCCTGGAGAGGAGAGAGACCACAAGTATTGTCCAACCAGTGAATCTGTTGCATTTATATTACAGTGGCACCCGCCATGGGAACAACTTCCCCGCCACATTAAGGAAAAACAAAACAATAATTTAATCAAATAATACGTCAGGCTACAACATCTTTCTTACAGGTATTTAGCTTATTGTGCTATTGTCTGCATGAGATTTGAGAAATACAGATTTTATTGTCATATTAATCAGAGCCACCAATATGCTCTATGCAGACAAGCTGAACGAGAAGCATAGAAGTCCTCGCCACGTTCAAAACAACAGTCGTTCTCCTTATGAGCACCATGCGAAAAACAACTCGTTATTATTTCAGTGTTTGCCTCATTAATGAGCCAACCCCCCCATCACACAACACTGCCCCCACAGCCAGAAAACGTTTCATAGGAAACACTGGCCCCACAGCCAGAAAACGTTTCATAGGAAACACTGCCCCCACAGCCAGAAAACGTTTCATAGGAAACACTGCCCCCACAGCCAGAAAACGTTTCATAGGAAACACTGCCCCCGCAGTAAGAAAACGTTTCATAGGAAACACTGCCCCCGCAGTAAGAAAACGTTTCATAGGAAACACTGCCCCCGCAGTAAGAAAACGTTTCATAGGAAACACTGCCCCCGCAGTAAGAAAACGTTTCATAGGAAACACTGCCCCCGCAGTAAAAACATTGTCAGAAGGGTGTCTGGTGGATTACCTTTAAAAGCTTTGGTACTAAAGTTAAAAGACAACATAATATACGACAGTACTGTACTATGAAGATAAATGACTACATTACAGTACTATAAAATAAAACAAAAGCACTGTTCTATCAAGATAAATGACTACAAATGTGTAGCTAGTAAGCCCCTGTGAGCGGTTTATAACCGAGATAGATATATATATACAGCTCTGGAAAAAACGTAACCATAATTTTTCTAAATTCAGCATCTCTACATGTATGGCAGAGACAGATCCTGACAGATCCTGACCCAGTACAGGCTCAGCAACCACAGCCTTGGCATCGAAAAGGCAGGCACAAAAAAACCTGGTTACCAAAAGAATCCAGAGCATGTGGTCACTGTATGACAGGTGAGGTAGAGATGCACTTTCTACTACAATGCAAATATTACACCCAAACCAGACAGCACTTCTTTAATCCATTTGAAACCCTAGTGACATTCACCACGCTGACCAATGAGGAAAAGATGCCGGTGCTCTTGGGGGCGGGACACACAGCCCCCTGGCTGGACCCTTCCTCGGAGTGCCACAAACAAAGGGATAAACTGGGACCTGCCATGATCTGTTACATTTTACTTATTGTTTATGTATTTTCACTTTTATAGTTACTGTTCACTTCAATGTTTTTTGTTGTTGCATACAATGCTGATTGTTGTTCTTGATGTTCTTGTTGTTATTCTCCTCTTGTTATTGAACCTCTAGCTTTGGCAATACGGATATAATAACGGTCATGCTAATTAAGTTGAATTGAATTGAGTGAAGGGAAGGTATGATAGACATCTGTTAATAACATGCTTTACTGTATTTTGCAGCCAATCATTCTGAGATTCAATAACAGGGAGCCAATCCGGTGCTCTCCACACGCACACACACAAGTTAGGGTTAATTAACTGTAGTTACATAGGTTATTAGGTCTTTGTCTGACTCTTACATCAGATCAAGGCAGGGAAACCACAAAGATCAGACATCAATTATTAAGGGCTGTGCTTCTTTTCAATTCAAAAGGTGATGATGTTGTAAATATTGTTAACTATCAATGAACTCTGCTGTTAATGTAGTTGAAATGGAATGGCAGTGAAACATTTTACCCAACAGTACAGTTACACAGTGAGTTGGGTGTCCCCGTTGTGATTCCCATGACATAAAGCAACATGTCACACTTATCCCTACGGTCCTTTGAAATGATCAGATTTAGTTAATATTTTTTATAATTTGCATCCCCACAACAAACATCCCTAACACCATCACACAAACACAGATCTACCATATCACAATGATCCCAATATACATTGAGAGCAACATGTGTTGAAAGAGCTGCAGAACCTACCCTCAGACATCCCACAGCTGGCAACCTAACACAGGCACATACATAATGGCTCCTCAGTGTTAGAGGAGCCATTGTAAAGCTCGGCCCTTACTAAAAATGGGTTCTGAGTGAAGATCTTTACATAGCTGAACATCTTCAAATCCCCTTATTATCATTTGTGCATCTCTTGGTCTGCTACTTGCCATTAGAGTAGATAGGCCCTTCACATTTTGAGTGTAGTTAATAAACACTGCCTCTACTCGATTCCATAATCCTCGAATGACCTAATAACCAGATATGCAAGACCTGATAAAAATCGAGAAAGAAAATCTATTGTGTTCTCTAACGTCGGAATTATATCTATTAAGGACAACTTTAATGACATCTTATAAAATTATAATCGGTGCGAAGAAGAAAAACTGTGTTTAAATAAGTAGTACGAATGCGTTATCTTACAACTCCTACCGTGAGAAGCAACTGTGACAAACGCGATTTCTGAATTTGCTGGACACGCAGCATGCAAGAGGTTCCGCTGTATACAGGAGTTCGCCTGCTTGCACTCTCTTTTTTGCTCGCAAGCCATTGCCTTTTCCCGGACAGGCAAATCGTTCCAATGTAAGCGCCATGCAACTCAACACTCAGAGATGTTTAGGATTACTTATAAAAACGTCTTCTCCCGCTCACACGTGTAACCACACTGTGTTTACTTCCGCTTACGACAGGTTCGTGGTCCGTGTACCTTTCGGTCATTGGGTGATCTCAAAATATAGGAAAACAGATAAACCGAAGACAGTTCGTTTGTTGATATTTGACTTCCAATATTTGATTTCCGATTTCAAACGAATATTGACCCATCATTAAACGACTTGTTTTTCGTTCTTGATTTTTGGAATCCTAACAAAAATCAACAAAATTCTAATTTCCTCTGTTAAAATTGGAAATCGAGTAACAGTGAAAGAGAATCAAAAATATTTCTCATTCTTTTTATTTCTGGGTTTAGTTTTGTTCATACCAGGAAGTGCACGCCCCCTCATAGAATATTCCTACCATCCTCAAAGAATATTCATTGCTTTCCAGTGTATTCACAGTCTAGATTGGCAGCACTACAGTTCTGAGTGCATGACTTTAAGGTTGAAGTGTTGATGTCCAAAACGATTTAAATAGAAATGTGTTTATGTTCAAATTGAATTAATTTGCCTATATAAGGCCTAAAATTACTGCCAAATAAACTGTGGGTAAATAAAGCATTGTTCACATCTGTAAATCACAATCCAGTGACAGTTTTGCATTTTTCTGTTGTGTATAACGATCTGTGAATGCGTGATTAAAGATTTGCAAGAATTTACCTTTCGCATTTGTACCCATTTTTCTTTTTCAAGAATTCAAAAAAGGGTCATGGTTAGGGTTCAGATTTTTTATTCAAACAACACCTCGCAATCTACAGATACAACTCCATTTACTTGAGAGTTGTATTTCCTGAGTCTGTTCATGTAAAAAAAAAAAATTTACATAACGCTGTCTACCCGCACAAATCCCTGTCCACGGATACAAAACAATGGACATGGATACAAATCACTGTCCATGGATACACTATCCACGGATCACTGGATACAAAGCTATTATGGGATGCAAATCTGCGGCAAAAACGTAGATAATTTAGTTCTAATTGTGAGATGCTGTTAGCCCTAAGCAAAGGTTCAGTGTGAACATTTCGTCCGTTTGGATGTATTACACAATCAATGTCAAATGCAAATAAGCAACATTTATTATTTACCCAACAGTTTTCCCTTAGAAAAAGTAGCCCACAACACAATTTATAGACACACCACATACCTTTATTTTGAAGGCAACATATGAAAATCGGAAGTTTTGTTGTTGCTGACTAATCTCTAAAGTAGGGACTTACTGTTGCTAAGTTAAATAATTAAATAATAAGCCTGCAAGTATAGAGAGGTATACCGTGGATATAAAAGTCTTCACACCCCTGTTAAAATGCCAGGTGTTGGTGAAGTTAAAAGATGAAAGATAAATCATATCAGAACCATTTACAACTTTAATGTTACCTATAACATGAACAAATTAAAACTCACAATAACCTGGTTGCATAAGTGTGCACACCCTTAAACTCAAACTTTTATTGAAGCACCTTTTGATTTAATTACAGCACTGAGTCTGTTCAGGTCTCTGTTTTGCCATATTTTCTCCACTTGATGATGACTGTTCACTGTGTTCCATACCTAACTCTATATCTTTCAACAATGTGATCCCTCTGATGCTTTGGAAGCTGTCTGTGGACCATGGCTTCTACTCTGAGATGCAACTAAGAAAATCCACCTAGAACAGCTGGACTTTATTTGTGATTCATCAGTCACATGAAGTGATTGCAGGTGTGTAATGACTTCTATTTAACATAAGTTTGAATCTCATTTGTTATTTCTGAACACAGCCACACCCAAAAGTTATAAGATGGTGTCCACACTTATGCAACCAGGTTGTTGTGTGTTTTTTATTAAGTATTTTTCCCAATCAAAGATTTCAGTTTTTTATTCTATAGAAGTGTAGGTCACATTTAAGCTGGAAAATATTCTAGCATGATTCTGACATGATATGTTAGTATCAATAAATCATCCATTGATCATACTCTGATTCATTGCGCCATCCACTGGACATTGTACTTAGTTGCAGCTTCCATAAAAGTTGATTTTTTTTTATCAAGTACTGTTAAGAATAAATGGTAGTTTCTTTACACATCCTTTTGTGTGTAATCAATAAGGCTCTGTCTATATTCACCTAATATTATTTTTATTAATATAATGAAAATTACCTGTATGTTTTTAATAATTGAACCTACAGTGTATGTGCTACTGTTAGAAATCTGGCATATAGGTCAATTTCCGCCTAAAACTATGTACCCAAATCAAAATGGTGGTAGATCCTGACCTGAATCTAGTCAAAACATATGTTTGGTTCCATTTGAAAAAAAGACCCTTTAGTTTCTAGGAATATTAAGTGAATGCAGGAAAGTATATCCCAATAGATTTGGCAGAGGATAAAACAAACCAAAAGTATGTGTTTTTTATTTTTTATTTGTCATTATGTTTGAAATTCAGTGTGGAAGGTCAAACATGAAGTAGGAAGCTGAAGACATTTCCACTACATCCTCTAGATGGCAGCAGAGTCTGGGCAAAATATCAGGCCATTTAATTCAACATTCAGTCACCTACTGACTAATTTCTAAAGCAAGGCCAAAGTGCCCTCTAGAATTTGGCCACTTTGTACCAAATTGGACACTTTGAACACATGGATTTTCATGTTCATACCGACACAGAACATACAACAATGCAAAGGTGATTAAAAATACGAGTTACACACTCCCAGGAATGTTATACATGATGGAAAATTAGCTTCTTACAGGAGACACGACAAGAAGCTGGATCCAATGCCTCCTTACCCAGAGATAAACTTTATACAATAAGGGCCAAGTTAGCAGCCAACCCTGATCTAACTTCATATGTGCAAACAGCACAGTCAACACACAAAGTAGAAACAATACTATTTAGACACCATTTCCATTTACACTATTTGGATATTGATTGTTCTAATGATTCCAAGTCCCACAGCCGTGTCTTTCTGTACTGTCTTTTCTCAGCGGTAAGCAAACAGTTGGCAGGAGTAGAAAGGAAAAGAATAGAAGGGAATAGGAGAAAGAAGGCGGAGACTAATCGACTTCTGGGAAAGCTCTGAAATGGCCAGCCAGATGATGATGATGTCACAGCTATATACACCACCTCAAACACAGACACACACTGAAACCTACAACTATATACCCTCAAATACAGACACACGGCTATATACACCCCACCATACACAGAAACACACACTGAAACACACAGCTATATGCAGACTGAAACACACAGCTATATACAGACTGAAACACACAGGTATATACACACTGAAACACACAGCTATATACACCCCATCAAACCGCCACTGGCACAATACACCTGCACCACCATGTGGTGGAACAAAGACCTGGACAGGATAGAGACAGTCACATGGACCAGGGGAGTGGAGAGACACGGCGCAGTTCTTATGGACCAGGGAACGATATATATAGGGAGATATCATTGACCTGGGGAGGAAACAAATAGGACAGAGATCTTATCAACCAGGGAAAGAGAGACATGTATGTGATTTCATGGACCAGGTGACGTGATTTCACAATTGCATTTCCATTATCTCTCAGACACACATTCATGCATTTCTTTCGATTTCTTACACATTTTGCCAACCAATTTGTTTCACACAAACAGCAGTTAGCACCGGTAATTAA
>JACXGJ010012272.1:0-18249 GCA_016801105.1 Esox niger | reverse complement strand
CAAAATAAACCACAACTACGTGCACAAACATTCAACATAAGTAGGTTCCCCAATTGGAGGCAATAACGAACACCTGCCTCCAATTGGGGAAACCAAAGCACATAGAGGTGGCTAGAGCCACCTATTTAGGCCATGTCCTGGCTATGGCCCCAGCCAGCGCAAAGATGGCTAGGGGCATAGCCAGGACATGACAGTGTTCTTTGGGCACATTGGGCTCAGGTCTATTTTAGTCCCTCCTGTAAATCCATAATGCTTCCTATTTCATGTTGAACACAATCAAAAAAATATTCCAATTATTAGAACATGAAAGCAAACCGATTTGACCTATCTGACATAACAAAATGCATTCATTAAATGAAACTAAATGGATGTTTCACTCAATGCTTAGTTAGTGTTTTGTGAGAGAGAGACGTTGTACATGTGTTTCTGGGTGCAAAACCCCGATGGTTTGTTGAAGTCAGGAAGTCTTCTCGGTTGGAACCAGTGAGCAGGGAGATACAGTGTGTTGTGATCACACCTCACAGGAGCAGTCGACTGGTGGGGTCTTATTATTGTATCACTGTGACATTGTAAAATTTGCTCATTAGTTATTAGATTCCAGTATTGGCCTATGGGACAGAGCCTGATGATTTTGACATCACTCTAGGACATCAGTGGGTTAACACGTAAGTGCTGGATTTGTGTTGACTTTCTGAGTATCAGTCAGCCAAGTTACTCACCATTAACCGCTAACAATCAGTTCCACCCAGATCAGCCGAATGGGATGTTTAATATCTAGCATAACCTTTTGCTGGGTAGATGTGTCAGTGGCAGATATTCCACACACTGGCTTTATCTCAAGGTTAATGAAAGCTGCATTTCGGTAGCCCTGATAAACAAACAGTTGTAATAGACACTATGAAGGTAATGTGTTTACTCAGGAGAATGGAAAGCAAGCGGCCCAATCGAGAGAATAATCACATTCAAATCAGAGAGTCTGTCTGCTGCTGTTTGATTGATGGAGCTAGGGAGAAGAGATATGAGCACCCAGCTCTCTCACACTATTTGATCACAACATCTGAAATGGAAGATCAGAGGCTCTGTCAAGACTAATATTTCTGGGTGATTTTCAGTCTTGACCTCAGTCGATCTCCAACAGCACAGTGTGTCACTTCAGGCTCGATTACATTTTGATCAGCATTTTCTTGTCCTGTTTCTATATTTTTGTGTGTCAAGGTGCCTTTGGTTTACAGTCTTCTATTAGTTTCTACAATGAATTAAAAGTCACCCTTTAGCTCAACCATTTCTAACATTTTGTAATATTTCTTTTAGTGATGTAATCTGTTATCTAATAATACACACCTGAAAACACAGTTGAGGAACAAAGATCACAGATTAGAGAAAGGTTACATTTCTCACTTTCTTCAACCTCAGTCTGCTGTTTGTACTGCATTTCCCAGTGTAGCTCCACACTGCAGTTTCTCCTGAACGACTCTGTATTTTATTGTCTTTGAAGTTGCTTACTGCTGTCTGAAACCCTCACCAGGGACCAATGTTAACTTTTTCTCTCACTGGCCCGATATTTATCCTATCTGACAGAGTTTTTACTGGCCCCAACTGATTATATATTTCTTATTATACAGAAGGATTCATTATACAGAAGGATTTTTTTATTATACAGACTGGCCCCATATGGGCCAGTGACCATCTTTGTGGACTGGCCCGACATTAGGTCTTACTGGCCCCGGGCCAGTGGGCCTTTGTTAATGTTGATCCCTGCCCTAAGCCATCCAGATACATTCTAAGTTCCTCTTGTTGCAGTTGATGACCTCAGTGTGGAGTGTGGGACTGATGTGGATCTGTCTGACATTTTTGTTTCTCTGTGTTTGTAGGAAACAGGATGGGGGTGTGCCCCGGATCTCTACCGCACTAGACCCACCACTTCGGCCCCCGCTGTCCTCAATCCCGTACACCAATCCATCGTTTCTCAAGGTAGGAGGGGAGGGATGGAGGGTGGCGAGGGGGGATGGGGGGTTTGGGGTTTGTGTGCTGTTAATACCCGCTATGTAACCTGCACCAACTGATGCTACATATTCCCTCATTCTGCTTACTCACCCTGTCTGGCCGTCTGACTTGCTGTCTGACTGTACACACCTTGTCTGTCTGCTCTTACACTGTCTGTTCTGTCTATGGTCACCATGGGTACGCTATTATTTAGGTCTGTCCTTTTTCTCTTCTCTACCCTGCAGTCATGTGTAAAAGTAATTACACCTTATGGAAAGTTGCCTTTACATATTTGGACGCATGGATATTTGAGCTCAACCGATGAATGTAACCTAATTTGACAAATCACACCAAGTATTTATAACTTTGAAACCATTTAACCAGTTCAAATAAACAGAAATGAATTCTCACTATTGAAAAAATTAGTTAACATATTGCTTCAATACCTGGTGATGTCCTTTTTGGCGGAAATAACTTTTTGTGGCCTATTCTTTTAACTAGCTATTAGTCTCTTACATTGACAAGGGTGAAGTTTTGCCCACTCTTCTTTACAGTACTGCTTCAACATTATCATGTTTGAGGGGTTTCTTACCTGCGTGGTCTGCTGAAAACCCCTCCACAGCATATTTATTGCATTAGAGCCATTTCATAACCCTCCTTTTCTTTTTATGAGACATTCTGCTGTAGATTGGCCAGTGCGTTTGTCCTTTTGGAGGATGTGCAGTTCAGCTTCCACTTTTTGACAGATGGCTTCACATTTTCCTCAATACGTTTCTGGTACAATATGGTATTTATGGTTGGCTCAATGATGACACTTTGGCCAAGCCCTAAGGCAGCTTTGCTGCCCCAAGCCATAATACTCTCATCTCCATGATTTACTTTTGGTACTGTATGAAGTCTTTCTGTTCAAAGGCAGTGTTTAGTTTGTGTCCAGATAACTCCACCTTTGACTCATCTGTCCCAAACACATGCTTCCTTACCCACGTGTTTTGTGGCAAATGTCAGTTGTGTCTTGATAATAACATTTGAGATCCGAAGGCTTTTTCCTTCCTGACCTCCCGTGAAGGCCAATTCTGTGCCGTCTCTTTCTGACAGTTGACTCATGCTCTTGATTGTGGCACAGAGGCCTGTAGTTCCCCTGATGTTACCCTTGGGTTCTATGAGCATCTTTTGCTCTGCTCTTGGGCTGATTTTGTTGGGGTGACATGTCCTATGTAGATTGCCAGTGGTTAGGGATTTCCTCCATTTGTGGGTGATCCTTCAGATGGTGGAGTGTCCTTTGAATTGCTTGGAAATGGCTTTGTGACCTTTCCAAACCCTACAATAATCTTTTTTCTGAGGCCCTCAGATAGGTCTTTTGGTCTTGGCATGGGGTTACCACACACACATGGGAGAGACCAAACCTGACCAAGTTTCTAATCTTTTTGGGGGGATCTCAAGATACTGTCTGATGATTTAGTAAATATTTGTCTTTGTGCACATACATTTTATTTAAACAATTTTATTTGGTAGTTAACATAGGGGTGTAGTAACATTGTCTGTTTATTTTAATTTCATGAATGGTTTCAAAGTTTATTTTTTGAGTGATTTTTTTTATTGGTTACCTTTATCAATTAGTGGTTGGAATTTACCTTAAATATTGATGTTTCAGAAATATTCAAAAAATAGCAACTACCTAAAGCTGTACTTAGTTTACACCTTGCTATTTCCTCCATTCTGTGTATGGCTTACAGTGTTTAGGTATGAGGTATGTAGTATGTCTCTATGCTCATCAGCAAAACACATTGGCAAAGGATTACATTAAAATGTATATGTACCCTTTGGCAGATCTCAGCCAAACTAGAAGACTAACTTATCTGTTTTCTATATTTTGGGGTATTTGGACTGAGGGGATCTGAGCTTAAAAGATTAGGAGGATATTATCTTGATTATTTTGGGGAGATTCAAGAGTGTCCCTTTCACTTCAAATGGAAGCACTTACACTTTAAGTTTAAACTGAGATACTTGGGATTTCACATAAGATTGTCTTGTACAAGTGTGTGGTGTAAAATGGAACTTCCATAGAGAAGGCCTTGCAGAGTTGGGCCCACTGGCTGGGTGGACAGTTGACTGACCAGCTGAACATCTGGCTGGGTGCCCACAAGATGAACAGCTAACTGACTGGGTGAACAGCCGAACAAGATGAACAGTTAACTGACTGGGTTAACAGCAGACAGGATAAACAGTTAACTGACTGGGTGAACAGCAGACAGGATAAACAGTTACCTGACTGGGTGAACAGCAGACAGGATGAAGAGTTAACTGACAGGGTGAACAGCGGACTGGATGAACGGTTAACTGAACAAAGGGCTGACTAATGGGCTGAACAGCTGAATGATTGGCTGAACAGCTGACTGACTGGCTGAACAGCTGACTGAATTGACAGCTGACTGGATGAACAGCATTGGGAAGGATCTAACAAGGAACGCATCAATGAAGAGTGTTGTGAGATTGGATTTGTGAACATGTTATCAGAAGTGAATTCTATTTAATTTTCCTTGATAATCCGCCCACACCCATACACATCTCAAACACAGTTGAAGTGAACTTTCACTTTTGATGACAACTTTCACTTTGATTAGTTAATGAGTAGAACCAACACTGGACTCTGAATAGAGAACCAAACATCACTTATTTAAGGAGGGTGGACAGTCACACTCCTTACCTACTATGTTTTTGCCATGCTTTTATTGACAGTAGGAATCAGAGGGAGACTGTGAGGTGAAAAGTGGAGATGGGAGTTGAACCAGGGTTTCTGGCTAGGAGCCTCGTATGTGCCTGGAGACGAGAGTTAAATGACTGGTTGACTAAGTGACTGGACTGTTGCTCCCTATGACGGATGGATTTTTTAAGAGTGGATGAATAGATAATGTGAGAAACAGGAAGTACAGAGGGAGCTGAAGAGGGCTTAACACTGCAAGACTCAATGAGCAGATTATATCACTTTAATCAGGAGCCTTGTGGTGAAATCAGGCCAATCCCTAATTAACCCCACCCTGGAACGATCGGATGAGGCTTGCCACCATGATGTTCAATCCATTTCAGTCATCCGTAGATTCACTGCGAGTAGATGGTGTGTCGACGCGTTACTGAGGGGTAGTATACTGTTAGCCACTGTGATTCCGTGGGGACACATCTCTGCATAGGACAGAAGATTTTACGAACACAGACGAAAAGTGGTTGTGGAATAAATGTAAAATTCTTTACATTTATTCCACAACCACTAATATCTCCATCTGTGGTAGTTTGAAAGTCTTCTCAATTGCCTGTGTATCCAGTACATATGGTATCAACGAGCGTTGCTATTCATACTTTTAGTGGACATTCTGAACAGGGCTGTATGCATGGTTGTTCAGCCTGTTCAAGTTGATAATACTGTAACAGACATTGGTTTCCTTAACATTTCATCTAGATAAGCCGGGATTCTTCATGGTTTTGATGGTTCTTTTATTACTGTATGTGTCCCCTACATTATGAAACAGAACAGTCAGTATACACTGTCCGAGCTGTTGGTCTTTATCAAGAAGAGTGGAGCATAATTAGTAAATTAGCAATGGTCATAATAATGATAAAAGGTCCAAAATGCTTTTGATAATACAAGTATGAGTCATGTAATGTCTGCATAATGGAGTAGGATTCCCTTCTAAGAGACAGGACGTCAGTGGAATTTAGAGATGTCAGTGTTAGGATTTGCCAAATATAACTTATTTTGTTTTGAAATGGTACATGGCAACGTTTTTAAAACACATATGTCGTTTTAAAGTTTATATCTATTATATAACAATGTTTAAAGGGGCACTGTGTGGAGTCCTGCCTCTAAACAATAACATGATTTGTTGCCTCGTCCTCCTCCCTTACTGGACAAGATCCACAATAGTATAACGTATTCCAGGATGACTTAGTTGGGGAGAATAGTACTGTGACCATATAAAGCTGTTATAAAGAGATTACAAGTTATGCACTGAAAGACGGACCAACAATAACGCTTAAATGGGCAGTATCTCAAGCACTTGGATCCATTATGCTGAAAAATATTATTTGAAATATTAGCTTCAAACATTAACTGCAAATGTACTTTTTTGCTTCTATTTATGTTGTCCCTTTAACAAATAAGTCATTTGGATCTCCATTTACATGACGGGTTTTGTCATTTTTCAGGCCACTTTTCCTAGCTGCAGAAACTGGTTCTTCTAAAGGAGACTACGTAGTGATAATTTAAGAAGAAGAAATTATACACAGCAAAAAAACAGCCAGAAGTTAAAGCAATGAAATACACAACACTGTAGATAGCAGCAGTTCAAAATGAATACTTAAAATTAGCCGCAATATAGGTTGTAGTATTGAATATTATAGATAGGGAACGTATGACGCAATCTATAAGTATGCTGCTGATACTTAAGTAGCATCAAAGCCTGGGTGACTGTGATCTTTGATGATGTTCCGTGCTTTCCTCAAGGCATCGTGTATGGTAGATGCCTTGCACGGAGGGGAGATGGCAGCTGATGATGCGGTCTGCAGACTTCCTCACCCTTTGGAGGGACATGCGGTCTGCAACGGGGCAGCTGCTGTACCAGGCAGTAATGCAGCCTGAGAGGATGCATTCAGTGGTGTGTCTGTCAAAGTTGGTGGGAGTTTTTACAGACAAATTTCTTGAGACTCCTCAAGGTTTATTGTCATTTTGGGGCAGTTTTCACTGCTGAGTTTGCCTGTCTGGGAAGCAGGGATAGGTTGAATGTTGCAGTACACTGGCTAACTTGTATAGGTTCTTTGGCACAAGCAAGGACTCAACTTTGGTGACTTGCAGTAATCTAGAGAGGAGATACATTTAACCTGTAAACTTTTCTGTGAGGTATGGTGGTATGTGTTTCAGAGCGTTTATTGAGCATAAACCTGCAGGAGCGTGTCACCAATTTTTTGCCCAGAGAGATGTTTGTTCAGGGTCTCGCCAGGGTTCGTTCAACTCTGGGGTGTTGCCAACTGTGAGTTCACAAGTTTCAGTTGATGTCGAAGGTCGATTTCTAAGCTGGGATGTTTGACAGGAATCCCAAAATGTGTGTTGCAACCTGGATTTCAGAAGGAAATAGAAAGGTTTTTGAGTTTCATCTACATAGAAATGTTAGGAGAGACCATCTGCTGATATGGTCCTGGCAGGTCAGATTCCATCCAAGCGTGTGCAACGCCTGGAATGAGAGGCCCAGCTGTAAGAGGATGGATAGGAGAATCTGATTGGTCATAGTGTAGAAGCCAATGTGTTGAAGAGTTAAATAAAAACCGTATTGGTCTGTAGTTTTGATGTCACAGGGACGTCAAGTTGTGATGCTTTCTTGAGAAAGGGATATGGGTCATTTAGAAGTTAGACGGGGTGCAGTCCTTAGTTATGGATAGTTTGATGAAGGAAGTCATGATGGGGAAAAGGCTGTCAGAACGGAAGAGGGAATGGGTATAGGAGGGACATCACTAGTTGCTGCTAAGATTTCATTTGGAAAGCGAAGTTTGTTTTCTCAATTGTTCTCCCGGCCTCCTTCCACCCTTGTTCTGTGAATTTGCTGTGAGTCACAGAGCCATGACGCAGCACAGGAGGGCGGAGGTGACACTGACAGTCACAGGAGGTGGATTGGGAGGAGGGTTTGGGTTGAAGAGACAGAATCAGAGGGCGAAGGGTTTTTGCACAAGGGAAAAATAGAGTAGAAGAGATCAAAGAGGAGAGAGTTGGAAGGGAGAGAGAACAAAGAAGTGGCTAAATGTTTTTTGGGGATGAGAGCGACAAAGGAAATGAGACCAGAGATCTGGAAGTTTGCTAACAAACATTTTCTAAAGAAGAGGTCACATGCTTTTGTAAGGGTCTTAATGTACTTGTATTCCAGACATTCGGGGGTACCTGGGTGAAATCCATGGGTCACTAGCAATGGTGAGCCCCATAAAATGATAGATGCTTAGGCCCCTCTCTTATCGACATTGGCAATGTCCTTGGTGTACTTTCGTATAGGCCTGCTTATACAAGTTAAGTTAGCCAGGACTCTTAAGTGAAGTTGGTCAGGACTTAACATTCCCCGGAGCAGCTTAGGTCTACAGGATATGCTGTCACAGAAATGTATCTGGCTTATAAAGTGAGCCACAGAGTTGACCCAAGTTACCTTGTTTAACCCCTCCATCTCACATCAAAATATAATATTCTGGTGGATGATAGATGAAGGTTGGGTGTAAGGGAAATGAGCTAATTGTGTATTTCAAACTGTGTTGTATCTCAAACTGTGTTTGAAATATATATGGGTTTGGGAGGATAATCGAAGGAAATGTGCAACTACATCCAGATTCTCTAGGAATATGTGACAATATATAAACAAAGAGAGCAGCTGGATTGGCAGGGTTTTCTGATGTAATCATGTCACCATCAGGGCCAAAAAGTCAAGGGACTAAAGGGCAAATAAACTTGGCCTTGTTGACAGCAGATCAACATTCCCAAACACTGACCCGGGATTCAACATGAGTTGTCTGGGCAGGCTATATGCAGACCTGTCCAGCTGAATTCTCCAAGTCTGGGCTTCCATTAAAATGAATAGGTTAGGCCACCCACTTCTGTCTTTGAATGCGCCTCACTTGATGATTGCCTAGCATTGGAGCATCACTCCCTCTCCAAAACTGCCGCTGATTATCAAAATGCTGGCAAAGTACTCTGCTGTTTAGATTTACTTGATCCGTCAACAATCAGCTAGCAGCAAGTTATGAGTAGTCAACAGTCTACAGATCAAGTAGTCTACTGGGAAGATAAACAGAACTTCTAGGCAGTAGAAAACCATAGCCATTTTGGAATTTGACTGATAGCCAGTGGAATGTGAGGGGGAACAGGTGGCATGAAGGTTGTTTCAGATCAAACTATTCATATACCACAATGCTTACAGGAAATACATTTCAATGGTAATAAAAGCAAAGGGTGTCTATGCATGATTGTGTAAATATTGTTTTTTAAAGGCATATTGTTAAAAAATGTCAGGCATGTATTTGCATTCAAAGCCACGATTTGCTTGAAAAATCCATAAAGCAATTTTATATCAGGCAGTAAATGCTGGGACTTCAAAACGGGTAAGAACAGGCAACAGTCACACCTGATGACGTTAAAAGCTTGCTCTAGTATTTCAGTGTTGGCCTGGCAGAGAAACAGACCTACTTTTGCAATGTTCCTTGAATGATAAAAGGCAGATTCTGTCACATTTCTGATATGGGCCTCAAAATCACATCTCGATTTTTTGTTTGGTGTGTCAAATCTAAATCTGGTGAATGCAGACATGTGATCAGTTTCACTCTTTGGGCATTGGCACCAATAACCAAATCCTCAGTTCTATCCCTGTTTTGTTTCAAAATATTTTCTCCCATTCCTCTGTTCATGTCACGGATGATTATAATTCCATCCACGAGCCATGTCAACCGGGAGTGACAGTTGTCTAAAAGGGTGAAGACAAGTTCCTGAATTAGGACCTTCATCACAGGTCATATCTGTTGTAGAGCATGAAACTGCATGAGCGGGTCACTGCTGATGTTTGCAGAGTGCAGCTGGGTGTCCAGAGTCACGCCGAGGTTCTCGGCCTTCTAGGTGTGGAAGAGGTTTGAGGTAGCGGTGCGTGGCTAAGCTGTTTGTCTCCCCGCACCTGCTCGCAATAATAACTCATCCACAACCACCGTGCAGGGGAGAGTGAAAATCCACTGTAGCAGCCTACTTCCCTAAATAGTTGAATGAGTCATCCAATCAGATGGAGAGAAGAAATCTGATTGGTTGAAGAGATGGCTCACGACTCTCCCAAGGCATAGCGTACTACATTTAACTATCTAGAGAAGCAGAACGCTTCCCTCCCAACACCCTGGCCTGTGCCCAACACCCTGGCCTGTGTCAAAATGAACTGTTTGCATTTGTCATGCTTTCTTTTTATAGAAAGCATGACAGTGTGCCGTAGCTCACGGCACATCAGCTGATGGAATGGGAAAATAGACAAAAACAAACATGTCTTTATGGAATATACTTTAAGTAAATAGATGCCTAATCGAAAAACGATGAAGTTGTTCCTAGCTTTTTAATTATTATTATGACCCCAGCACATTGTCTCTGTTGTGGTCACATGGTACAGTGGCCTTAACATCTTTATCTCCAGTAAGGATCGGGTAGTACTGCAGGGACTTGTCTGAACAGGCGACCACATCACTGCCAGAGGAATTGGACCATGCTCCACCTCTGGCCATCTGCCAGAAACAGAGAGAAAGGGCTGGGGGGTGTAACACACTGCTCTTACGGAATGCATTATCTCCCTCTGTATTTGCTAGAATAATGGGAAGACAACAACTGTGTAAAGAGGATCTCTGACTAACCCACAAAAGACACACCTTCGGATGTACAGATTCAATTGTAGACTCCTTGAGCCTGCCTCCGCCTCTGCCTTCTCAGTCATGGTTGGGCTTTCAGAGACAGACAGATCATTCCGGCGTACAGCCATGTCTCTGAGGCTGGCCAAAGGCGCACCAGGCAATGTGCTTGTCTGATGCCGAACACTTGAGCTTGACAGTTAAATCTGCAAACCAGGGAGTGTGAAACCTTTACTGCTGGTTGATTCATTGTTTTCTTGGAACACAAAAATGTCTAAAAGTTGTCAGATCCATGTCAGTGATCCTCTGGTAATGGTGGGATCGAGGCGAAGAAATTGTGAAGTAAGTATCCTGTTAGATCAACCATCTTTGCCAGCACACCGTAGTGTTACAGTAATAACTAGTAACTTGTGTGTGTCAGGGAGAGCACTCGTTCCCCAGGCATGCATGCTGAATTTGTTGAAGATGAGGACATTCATAGATTTAGTTCAAAGAGTATATTCAAGTTGGAAATAATGAATACTACACTGATTGTTGTTATTCCTTGTGTAGTTATTTCCTGACTGGTGACTCTTCTCTATGTTAAAGGTAGACCAATAGGGATTTCACACTTTTTAAACTGTTCAGGTGGCTTTACTGTTTTGGAAATGTCCTCCTTTCCAAGTGTTTTGTTTGTTTTTAGGGTTTGTCCTGTATCCTGCGTTGTTTGCATATGGTGGAGGACATTACTCATACTACCTCTGCACACTAAACCCGTAGGGTACACAAAATGTTTGGTCATGTCAGTCTTGAATAACTGTGCCTTTTAGCTGGACAACCGGGAAAGAAATTCAAGGCTGGAACTGATCTGCCTTTTCTTATCAAGACTGATATAAAATCAGTAGAAAACTATCCAATTTGAAAACATCAAAGGCATTTTGTCCAAGTTTCTCAGGATGTGAAATGGTTAGGGAGTTATCATACATGGTGATTAATTAATTATGGTGGAGGAGATTAAAGTGCTTTACTTTGGCAAAGCAGGTCATTCAGTGATCATGAAGTAGTACTTTCCTGGCTGGTTTTCTTGATGTTGGCGTAGATATAAATCCAGATGATTTACAGTTAGATTACCATTGAAGGTTTAATAATGAGTTGACAGGTCTCATAAGTATTTGTCTTCAAACTGTATGTCACAGACAATAACACTCGTCTGTACAATTAAACTGCATTATCTATGTGCTAATGTGTTCATCAGTGTGAAGAAAGTTGGCTCCAGCAGACTGCCTCAGTGAGAAGTGATATGTGAAGCCAAGATCATTTGATATTTAATATGTCCATAATTAACATGTGTTGCTCTCTGAGATGTTGCAAGGCTTTTAAAAGGATTACTCAAGTAAGACATTTATTTTAGAAAGCAATTGGATGAGTGTGTTTGCACAGGGTCAGATATATAATACCATGGAGAACTAGCTAATGTGTTACTAATGAATTGCGTGTTGGACCTATGAAAGAATGTGTTTTAGTAGAGTTGAAAGTATCAGGCCTGTGTCTCCGTTTGCAATGCCATGGCAACAAATTCCTCAACAACACTGATACAATAAAACTAAATAGAGTTTAATTTCCACTTCGTCTCATTCTCCTTTCTCCAGACCACAGATTTTTTTGAAATGATTGAGAAGATGCAGGTAAGGTATTTTGGATCTCTTCCTGTTACTTTATTAAACATATTTCTAAACTAACTATTAATTTCATCTAGTACTCTTGATGGTGCTGTCATGGCTTTTCTCTTCCGAAACAACTGCTTGCTTTAAAGTATCTCTGCTCGGTATTTAGGGCATCTGGTCAGACACTCTCAGTATACTTCTATCCAGACCTTCAGCTAATCAACTGTAATGAGTACCTAATAACCCACTAACTTTCTCTTACCTTGGAAAACTGTAGCCATCCTCCCAGCCCAAAATATAGCCATGCGCAAGCATTTGGATTTATTTTTAAAGCGTCATAGTCTTATTACTAACACTGGGGGAACAGGGTGTACTTTTATCCTGTCTGAATGTATTACGGTAGTTGTATTTAATGTTCGTTTTTTCATTAGATGATCCAGGAATTCCTCCTTTCTATGGAAAGCTAAAGAACTCTATATACTTATACGTATCTATATACATTATATTATTGTTTCTTTTAATAAAAACATTTTCATATTTACCATATTTTATTTCATGACAGTTCTCAGAGAGCATGTCAATCATCTTAGGTAGTTATTGTCAAATCTGGCCACGGGTCACGTGGGTCAGCAGTCTGAAGTAATCGATCACAGAACAGTGCTAATCTTCCTGGGAAGGCGTGTTATGTGATGTTCACCCTCACAATGTATGAATGCTAAGTTCAGTTTTTTCAGGATTTATGGTAGTTGCCTAATAGCAAAATATACTGTCTCTGACAACACTGTACAAGTCATTGCAGGATGGCTTACCAGTATTCAGATTCAAGAGGTTTGTTAGGATTGCTGCTAATTAGATGAGTGAACTGATGCGCACACAGATTTTGGCCAAACACGCTTAATTAACACCATGTCTGCTGCTCCAAACACTTGAGGCTGAGCAAATATCCTCTAGCATAACATTTTGGGCTGTGCTGTCATCTTACTGGGGAGAGGTCACAACATTTCTGGGTCCGCTGAACTCTCTGCTTCAGCGGGGAAATGGGCGCTGCCTTCCCAAAATTTTAAGATACATTGTGCACGACTGATAGCCCTGATAAATCCCCAATTAGTCCCTGTGTTGTGTTCTACAGTGGCATAAATGTGTCAATATAGTTGGAACATACCGTATGCATTTGTATGGAAATCCGTTATTAGACAGTTTTTATATTTTACCTGATATTTTTATTCAGTTTGGATGATGACATTTCAGAAAACATGCTGTATTTAAAAGGGACACAGTTCTACATATTTTATTACGTACATTTTTCTCTTTTTTAGGTAGTTGTTAACTGGGTGCTCTTTAAAAACGACTGAATTGCCTCTGTACATCCATCTCTTCCCACACTTCATTACTTGTCTCTTTTGCCTTCTACCTGTATTAAACATTTGGATGGCTGGGCTCCCACTTAGCCTGTTGAAAGTGTGGCTAGTCTGAATAATTACTTCCTGTGAGACTGTGGATTCAAATGTAACTAATCTGTCAGATAAGACGCGCAACGCGGTTCTGAATCCGTAACATCTCTGGACCTCTGATGACGTGGCTCTGCACTGCAAATTCCACTGTGACCCTGCTTCCCTTTGTGTCCCTCACAGGGCAACAGAATGGATGAGCAGCGGTGCACCTTCCCTCCCCCACTCAAAGTACGTTCTGCCTGGGTCTACTGACCTGTCTCTCTATCACACACACACTACAGCTACTGTCCCACTGCTCCTCAGATTGCCTGACTGCACGACACACGCATACCGGCTCTCCCTACCTGCTACCGTGTACAGACACACAATTACGGTACATTTGTTACAGATCAATAGAACCATCGACCATGCAGCGTGATTGTCTGTGTGGGCATCAGGCAGACGTGCAATTTGGCTGGATGGAACTTTAATAAAGAAATCCCTTTAAATCAGGCGCTGAGTTTTGAACGGTAGTTGTCCATTGGCGTACTGGTGATTTACATACGGTGTGTGTCTGTGTTGCAGACTGAAGAGGACTACATTCCTTACCCCAGTGTCCATGAGGTATGTGTGGCTGACATCTCATCATGCATTCAACAGCAGAGACACACTGCTTGGGGGGGAAAGACTCAGCCGTCCTTCCATTCTGTTTTGTGAACCAGGTGTTGGAGAGAAAAGGCGGCTTTCCCCTTATTCTGCTTCCTCAGTTTGGGGGTTACTGGATCGAGGGGAACAACCATGAGCTGAGTGACAGCGCTGACCCGGACCAGATCCAGCCGCTGTCGCCAGCCACTCGTAACAAGCTGGAGAGTAACTCCACCGCCAAGATCTACCGGAAACACTTCCTGGGCAAGGTGACCCAGAGCAGAATTAATATTTATTTAAACATCGTACTTAAAACTTTCTCGATATTTTTTTTCAACCTTTAAATATTCATTGTCAACGTCGTCAGTGTTGTGTTTAGCTTTTTAGTTCTTCAAATAATTGTTTACATTGAAACACATTTTATACATCCCTAATGAGACACCTTTTAAAATGTTTATGATACCTGAATGCTAATGAAACAATAATGAAGTTTACATTGAATCCAGTGCATTTTTAACATATTTTACACAGCTTGCGTGACACTAGGATTCACAGATCAGCATCTCGGTACTTCATCTCCTGTTCAACAACTCACCTAGCTGAGTGTTTCACAGTAAATGTCCCAGCTTGGCCCTTCATCGTGACGAAGAAGCGTTAGGCTTTGTTCAATATGAGGAATATGAACCTCAATAAGCCCACTGTAGAAAGCAGAGACCTGAATGGAAGGGCAGTGTTGCCTGGCGTATACACTTGAGACAATGATTATAAATTACCAAATGTGTTTGGGTTTGTGTGTGTGCACAATTGGCTTCTCGACTGTGTGAATACTCATTCAGGTGTGTACACTGTATATTAACGTTGTTATCAACTGCCTTGGTCCTTGGGTAATATCACCAGGAGCACTTTAATTACTACTCAGTGGACGGAGCTCTGGGACATCTTGTGTTCTCCTTGAAGTATGATGTGATCGGAGACCAGGAACACCTGCGTCTCATGCTCAGGTACGGCATCCTCATCATCATCATCATCACATCCCTTTCCATTCTCACATGAACTTTCTCAGGACAGACACAGTATGTTCCTTCTCGGGACATATTTGTACCGTTGTGGCCGTACAATATTGTACTAACACTGTTTACAACACATCCTGTATCTCTACAATTCAGTTCAATTTGCAGTAATAACTAATAGGACATTGATAACATTGTATTTCCATCCATTTACAAAATGTTCCCTGTGCTGGTGATAACCTCTCCTCATACTGATAGTCTTATCAAAGGAGTCATAAATGCTAGCGAGAGGGAAAACAGCCCACTGTTTCCACATGAAGTGACAGATGGACTATTTAGGCCAGCGTGTGGGTGGAGGACTGCGGGATATGGATGTGGGACCAGGGCTGGGTTAGTAACAGTAGCTAGATGATCCATTCTGAATGCCCAGCCCATGTGACAGACGGACATCCTTTTAGGAGTGTTGTATAACCATGATCCTTAAAAAGAACATGTTTTTATTCCTGTTCCAGGACCAAGATGAAGACATACCATGATGTGATACCCATTTCTTGTCTCACAGAGTTCCCTAACGTGGTGCAGATGGCCAAGGTGAGACAGCTGGGAATGGTATTTTTTACAACATCTCATACACGTGTTGATATCACCTCGATTGTATAATCAACATGCGTATGAGAGACATGGATAAGTGTCAGCATTTTCATCATGGAATGATGACAATAGGAATGGTGTTGTTTCTCTTTTTTTAACCGTAGCTCGTCTGTGAAGAGGTAAACGTGGATCGTTTCTATCCTGTCCTCTACCCAAAAGTAAGCCTCAGGTTTGAAGTATTCAGATACTGTATATTCCACCTTATAATTATCTGAATTAGCATTTATTTTCACATTTTCACTGTGAAATGCAGATATATTGACCATGCATTTTGTATTTGATGTTTCAACAGGCTTCCAGACTCGTAGTTACATTTGATGAACATGTTATAAGCAACAACTTTAAGTTCGGAGTCATCTACCAAAAGTTTGGACAGGTAAGCCACGGCCCAGAAGCTCAAAGTATCATTCATCCATTAATCTGAGCTCTCACTCAGGGCCTCACTCAGGGCCATACTCAGAGCCTTACTCAGGGCCTCACTCAGGGCCTCACTCAGGGCCTCACTCAGGGCCATACTCAGAGCCTTACTCAGGGCCTCACTCAGGGCCATACTCAGAGCCTTACTCAGGGCCTCACTCAGGGCCTCACTCAGGGTCTCCAGTGGCCTCAGTAACCATCTCATCTCTTAGCACCAAGAGACAGATTTAACATGCAACAGTGACAATGGGGACTGAATTGCCTGGACTCTAGCACATCACGACCTGCACATGCTTTAATGTTTGTTGAAAATGTCCTTTCTCCATTGACTGACCTAACTTTGTTAAAGTGAGCAGGAGGTTCAGTGTTCTTTATGTTTGGAATGCAGCCTGGTTCTAATCTTGCATTATGCGGATGAGAATGGTACTTTTGCCAGATGCCACAATAGATTTAATAACGACGCGGTTCTTGTTATTAGGTTATTAATATAGTTCTATTAACCATATTAATTATAGGATTCACATTGTTTTGAACCCTGAATGCTAATTGGCTAAAAGCTGCAGTTCATGACACCGAACACTGCGAGTGTGACATCACAATCTTTTAATTCTCCAATTGCGTTGGTAGCCGATTTCTAATAATGATAATACATATTAGGTATTTATGGTATTCATGGTATATTGCCAATATATCATAGCTTAGCACTATGTCCAAGCACTAAGTGATGCGTTGTGCCTTAAGAGAGTTCTTAGCCATGTTATATTGGCCATATACCACACCCCCTCATGTCTAATTGACTGTAATAACGAAACCTTAATATATTTAATTACAATTCATGTGTAATCCTAACACTGCATTAGTTGATGACAGTGTTTTCTGAAAAGAGCAAGAAATGAACACATTATTACTTTCATTTCCCACAACGGACTGCTGTTAACCCCTATTTTTTGTTTCTACAGACATCAGAAGAGGAGCTGTTTGGGAACAGTGACGAGAGTCCCGCTTTTGTGGAATTCCTCGAGTTTCTGGGGCAGAAGGTGGAGCTGCATGACTTTAAAGGGTAAGAAAGTCATCACATCTTTACAAAAACCTCATTCAATGAAGCCAATTCACTGAAGGCTGCTGTCTGTCTGTCCAGGTTCCGTGGCGGGTTAGACGTGACCCATGGACAAACTGGCACTGAGTCTGTCTACCACAACTACCGCAACAAAGAGGTCATGTTTCATGTGTCCACCAAGCTACCTTACACTGAGGGGGACTCCCAACAGGTACTATACCAAAACCACTGATCTGCCCCTACTGACTCTCATCCCACGATTTCCTCTCTGCAGATTCTGTCATGGATTGGGTTTTAAAATAGTAGAAGGCTGTATTATTACAAGATATACTGACACGAGCCATAGCGATTGAAAACGTCCTGAAACCTCCAGTGTGCGTACACTGAACTTTTCATTAAAAACAGTAGCTCACATGAACAACAAACGCATTAACTTTCTTAATCTTCATTAATCGGGGAAACTGTCGCAACACAACGGCAGAACACCTCGAACAAACCATTTCTGAAAGCCTATCAGAACCAGCACACAATGTCTGATCCGCGCCCCCAGCTGAAGTGGGTTCAGCTTATTGGTTCCCCCTGAGGGTTAAGCCAATCAGAGATGTTTTCCTGGTTGATGTGATGAAGCCGTTGCCCTCCCACTAGGGTTTGTCCACCCCGGCTCATCTGTTGACAGACAGAAATCTCCTCTAAAAGGTGTGGCCAGGTTCCTTCATCTGCTGTCTTTGTTCCGTTGCAGCTGCAGCGGAAGAGGCACATAGGGAACGACATCGTGGCCATCGTGTTCCAGGAGGAGAGCACGCCCTTCGTACCTGACATGATAGCCTCCAACTTCCTACATGCTTATGTGGTGGTGCAGGTGGCCAACGCCTGTACTGACAATGTGCTGTACAAGGTATGGCTGCTATACTTACACTCCTGGTCTTTATTAATCTAACCAACCAACATCATGCTATACTTACACTCCTGGTCTTCATTAATCTAACCAACCAACATCATGCTATACTTACACTCCTGGTCTTCAT